>BHDV01026631.1:0-39705 GCA_005406045.1 Adoxophyes honmai
TATATATTTGTGAAGGTACACCCGCCATTCTGACTCTCACAAAATATGCACTAGACAATTCTAAAGATAAATGACGTCATGTTGATGATTAACGAATGGATTTTTTTCCGATTACGGCAGTGGGCTTTGTAAAAGTACAGTAATTTCGACAAATAGTTACTTTAAATAGATTTTATTCAAACCGAGAAAGGGTTACCCTGCGGTTCATGGGTATTAAGGGACATTGAAATAAAAAACCCATATGTTAGGTAGGTAGGTACAATATGTTTATTAAATCGTAAATCCACTTTCATAAATCAAAACTTCCAGTGTTAATTTAAAACCTTACAATTCCCTAAAAATCTGTTTCTCTAGAATGATATGAGTGAAACATTTAAAATATAATAAGTATTTACAAGGTTTATAACTACTAGATTAAGTACAAAAATCTTTTCAAATGTACAGTCAGCATCAAACAGATCGATGAGACTGGTTTAACGTAAAAGCTCGGCCTTTCGTTGTTAATAATCCGTATTTGTGTATTTTTTATTCAAAGATATCTCATGCTGACTCTACTTTGCTACGACGGCAATTAAGATTTTTGTTTTTGCCTAAAATTCATTAACTGAATCAAAATTAAAACAACCATGCTGATTCACTTTACCTTGCACCGTTCGTGTTCCTCGAAATAATTGAGTTCTATCAGAACTCATTTGATTCAACCTAACTTATTCTGTTAACTATCGTACCTACTCGTTATAAACCATCATACATACATTTAACACAGAAATAACCAACATATTCTTTGAAATTTAATAACTATTTGAAACTCGCGTTCAAACGAGTTGTTGTACACCAACAATAAGTTCCACTTTAAGTGTTCAGTTTTAGGTAAAAATATTGAACGTCGTTTTTAATTAAAACTTAAAACAGTTCGAAAAATTTATCGCTGATTTCTATGTATTATGAACTAGATCGCAACAAGTAGTTTACTGAGAAAGAAAAAAATCCAACCTTATAAGATTTGAAGATTTTACTTTATACGGACCTTTATTATTATTATTCAGCGTTTGTATTAAAACGGGAACACCAGAGTAATTTGAGATAAATTACTGGTAGTTCACGCTTTTTAGACAAAAATGACGTCGCCTAATAAACCACGCAGTTTGTCCCAATATACCTACCGAAAAAAATATCGTTAACACAAAACCTTTCCGTTATAACCTTTCTTTTTTGGATGAGCTGTATGCAAAATACCGTAATCTTATACTATTTCTCATATTTCTACAGCTATTTGTAATTCTGTTAGCTAAGGTGGTAAAACATAAAGACGTTCTATTAAAAAGAGAGTTCTTTAAACTGTTGGAGATTAAATGTTTGTTACTGAAGACGTAAGTATTTGACTTTTTGCCTTTTCACTATAATAAAGGTACATTAATTTATTACAGTACTATTTGAAGACAACACACAGCTAACTCCGATGGTAGACAAGAAATGGAATATTCTTTCAGGAAGCGCTATTGTGGAACACCTAACTTGATCTTGGATGATCCCCTAGTACTTAAACAAATAACAATAGGAATAACTAGGGAAATGTATATTGTATATACATATCATGTGGCACAGACTACATTTATAAGATTTAATAAAAGTTTAATAATAATCGCTTACGGTAAGCTGTTCCCATCATATTCAAAACCTACATGAAGAAAGTTTGTATACGCTACAAATGTGTTAGTGCTAAAAATCAGAAAATTACATTTATGTAATTGTAACGTGCAGTATCTTAAAATTGGCCATTAGTCTTCAATTCATAAATCTTACATATTTTAAATACAAGAATTTAATTTTTCAGTGGAAATCACGCAAATTTAATCGCAATATTCTTACTTTTTTTGCAAACCTGGTCAATTCTGTGTTCTGTGCGCTGCAGTACGTGGCTGTGTACGTAACTTTGTAATATCGTAGACGTGCTTCCGTTAACAACTATATTTTTTATTTAAGAACTCACCGCAAATCTGATTAATTTCAGATTGGTTAAATTTGTCAAAGTGTAAAGTAAAATGTGTTACCGATTCTACCAGGCAGTTTAAATTCGCGTAGCAGTGGAATGTGACGCACACGATACAACGCACACATTTGAAGTACCTGTAGAATCATAGTCCTACCCATCATTTAATCCTAACCATTTATTTATTTTGTAAGTAGAGTACACTTTTGTAATAAAAACGTTACGTATTTCTAATTCACGCCAAAAGTACTGTTCTGTGATTTCAACTTGAGAAAATAAATTATTCATATAACACGGTTGTGGGAAAAGACATAGGGCCTCTGAATTAATTCTTTAGAACTGACACTCGCGGTAAATGTGATGGTCACAGCTTGCAATTCAATTACTATTCTAGCAGCATCTGAACACTCAAGCTCACTGCAAATGAACCTAAAACTTAGTATTTAGTCTTAAGCTTAAATAAGCATAATTTTATCTAGCTGTTACTGAAAATCTGGCGATTTCTTCGCTTTCATGCAATTTGGATACAATTAATTTACTTACAATTAATAAATACAATGGAGTATAGAAAAACAGATAATGTAAACCAAAAGTATTCTACAATTATATGACACACAAACAGAATCATTCATTAGTTACCTATTTAAGTACCTACAAAGTAACAAATAATTTTCGTAAATATTTTTTTAAATATTAGTGCACACCATCATTATTTAATTTTAGTACAATGTAATTAATTAAATATAATTATAATTATTAAATAACTTTTATTAAATTCATTACAATATATTATCTACTATTTAATGAAATACCTACTCGGTTTCAAGGAAGTTTATTATGCTATTATATTTATTATGGTGTTTCATCAAATTATGCTAGAATAAAATTCATCCATCCTAATCTCATATCATATTTAAATAGGTAAGGCACTCCATTAATTTTGCTGTTTTTTTGTCGAAAGAGATCGAAAATACTGGTACGCAAAATTTGTTTAACTAGAAGACGAAGACCACTGGAAGTCGGTGGTTTGGCTCGCGCCGGGCCGCAGCGCAGCACTCATCCACTGGGGCGTTGCGGGTAACTTGGGCTGCAAGTGCTGCAACACTATTGGAAATGTTGGAACGGTCGCTTGGTAGGAAGATTGTTTTAAACAACAAATAATAACAAAATAACTTAACACGGCAAGGCTTGCGACTCTCTAACTATAAACGTCAAGAAATGGTAAGATAAGTAGACTATGTTGAGAGCGGGCTAACTGATGAGTGATGCCGTGCTAAACCTACAGGTCGTCTCAATTGCAGTTGCACAGAATTTTGAATTTTAGTGTTATTTTTTCTAACCTTGTTTGTCGGACAACTTTAAAAATATGCTTTTCAGCAGTCAACATCCCAATTAGATAACGTGCTCCTGTGACTTGGGTCTCGGGAATCGCAAACGTCACCCAACAACGCTACCAACTCGTAGAGTTGAATCAAAATCCCCGGATCGCTTTTCGTTGTGAAACGTTTCGTAAGAAAATAACTAATACGAACAACGGCGTATAGCCTTTTCAATTGGTTGCGTTCAAAACTCCTTAGTGTTTAATTTATACACGTAGAATGCATGAATGGTGGCACGTAATTAACAGAAACAAAATAAAATGTAACGACTTCATAATTTATACGTAAACGTACTAACGACTTATTCATAATACTGTTACGTACCAACTTAGTATTAAGCATCTACAAATTATATAATTGAATGTACTTATCAATTAACAAATTGATAGCTAAAACAAATTCTACAATTAAATACGTTTAGAAACAACACAACAAAAACAACTTTATCACAGAGACTTAAAAAATAGGGAAGTATACAACTCATTATTTGTCTTAAGCTTTCATAAATTACAATTCGGTTCAAATACAGTATTTTACATCAATACAATGATACCCAATATATTATATAATTTATGTGTAAATTAGTACAACTTGTTGGGATTCGATTGAGGATGATTCTATACCAAATTAGTATAATCACTACAGAAACTTTACATGAACGTTGTTGGACCCCTAATCGTTTAATTAAAAAGCCATTTTATTCATAAGTGTGTAATCTCTTCAAAATTTTTATCAAATTTAACTACCTAAATATACCTACATTACATTATACGTACATTACATGACTTGTTTTATTTCATTTTTCGAATAATTTTGAATGTTTATACAATATCGCGCGGCGTCTTCGAAGCCCCTCGACAGGTTTCCGAGAACTAACACGTGAAACATTTACGACGATGAGAATTTGAGTAGGGGCCGAGATGCTTGAGCGTTAACGAGTTGGGTATTTATCCATTTATCGTCCGTTTCATACGATCTTAGTCCTCAAACTTGTCAGTGTACCAAATTTGATTCATTTTCTAACCTAGCTGTTTAATATTTGGCTAACTTTGTGATAGAGCAACGTTGCTGCAGTGTAAGAGAGTGCACCGGGATGCATCCGACAGGGCCGTGTATATTTTTCTAAACGTTGGTCCCAATAAATGCTATTGCAGTGACGCTTCAAAGACGCGGCTGGGGGCGCGACGCCGCGCGACGGCGGCCGGGCGCTCCGAATAAAGGCACATTTAGTCATGAATTTATTTTGTTCTACTATGCATTGCAGTACATTATTTCCTACATCCCTTCATTAGTAAATTACTTTGTTCTTGTCGTTAAGGTGAGTCTAAAACTAGTCAAAGGGAATAATAACATTATTCTACTTTATGTAAATTAAAACGACACACCACTATTTTACCGGCCGATTCATTATTCGTACACGTTTGTAAATTTGGTATCACATCCTAAAGTTCTAAGCGAACTCCATCGCTAATCATTTTGGCAACAAGGTGGTGGAACTAAACATTGTCTAATTAACTAGTTGGCGTTTTCGCCTGGAATTAGCACTAGGGCGACGACAAGTCTCAGAAGTTGTCTTCGCATTTGATCTCGCGCGGCGCGGGCTGGGAGGACCACTGGGGTTCGGGCTGTTCCCACTCGGGGAACGACTCGTAGCCGAAGTTGTCGCTGGTGTCCTCTAGGACGATCTCCGTGCGACTGAACGCTTCCGCGAACTTTCCGATTTCAGTTGAACCGAAGGCTTGTTGGAAAGCGGGCAGAGGCACTACGGGCGGCCTGACTTCCTGCGGGGGCGACCGCCTGGGCTCTGCGGGGAAGCGGTCTCGGGCCCGCGGGGCGTCCGCGGGGGGGGCGCTGGGGCGCGCGGGCGCAGCGGGGCTGTGCTTGGCCCCGCCCCCGTAGTGCGAGTCCTCAAACATCGGGTACGGTGTCGATCTGCCTTCGGGCGCGCACATTTGATTTTGGGCATGCAGCTGGGGTCCCTGGAATGAGAAAAAATAAATCTGTATGGCAGTGTAAACTAAAACAAATAAAGTTTAGTACACTAATGAAGCGGCAATCGAACTTAACTTTAAAACTTTAAGGAGGTTGAACTTAATTGGTGATTATTTTTGAAATAAGTAATTTTAATGAAATTGTTTTATGTAATAGGAATAGGTCATCTTTAGTTATCAAAGTTAACGGTTTGTGTCTATCTTCAGATTATGATGGCACTTACTTGGGTAGCCAAACTGAGAATTTTACGTAAAAAAAATTGTACAGAAAGGCAAAAAATTCTGACATTACCATTACGCCGTCATGAAAATTCCGATTTCCTTTGCACCGAACCCATGGAGAACAACCCAAGCAACTACTTACTAGATTACAGAGTAAAGTAATAGAGATTTGGATGGATCTTGTAATATGTTACGAACTATTTAACCTTTACGCTACCTTTATAGGGCGGCAATCGGGCGGGTAGCGCGGGCGCTCGCGCGCGCAGGGCCGCGCTGCCCACGCGCCGCCCGCGGACGCCCCGGCCCAGCCTCCCCCCATCACGCCCATCTGAAACGTGCAGGGAACACTCTTCAATTGAAATCAACTTGAAACTTTTTGTTTACTTCAAAACAAATGTAAAGGGTGCCGAATTATTTGTAAGTTTGTCAGTGGAGGCAACATTTTTAGGTTTTCTAATGTAGCAACATTCTAAAAAGTTATAGGGCTGTTATAACAACCACTTATATGATCATAACTCAATTGAAAACGGAAACAATACCTTCAGGATTTCACCCATTCCATTCTAATTAAATAACAGGGAAAGTTAAGTAAGTTTAAGATTTTTTTTATACTACAAGAAAGGCACCGGCGAGCACTCGCAACACAAAAGGATTGCGTTGTCAGCTTAGAGGATAATTATATTGAATAGCTCAAGGGCCAATAATTTCATCGGCTGTCTTACTGTCCCACCCGGAATACAGCATCGCGAGCACTAAGCACTAACTAATATTAGTTAGGAAGATTGTTGCAAGGTATCCGGACCAAGTAGGTCTTTCCACTTGTAAAATGGCAAAAATTGGTAAACATCGCGTTAAACTTACTTGGTACTGTGGCCACATTTGTGGTTCACAATAGGAAGAGCCGCGGTTGTTCATGCCGCATTCTAGCGGAGGCTGAAAAGAAAAACAATCGCCGTTTAGTATTGTAAGTTTTCCAATATTTGAAAAAGGGTAACTCCGGTTGTAGACAGTTCCTTGCTTGTCGAGATGAGACAAACGTGCTGTACTCTTTTAACTTTTGTAAGAAAGGGACAACACGCAGGTCTTGCACTGTCTCGGCGAATGAGCATTAGTCAGAGTAAGAGGTAACAGGGTAAGTTTGTAAGTTAACAAATAAAATTAGATAGGATGCCGAAAGTTCATAATCTCAACCAATTATTATCAGTTTTTGAAGCTCTCTACCTAATGATGAAAAACATCTCACAAAATATCTCGTCTAGGTCGCTGCTCATCAAAATTTCTTTAAATGATCATTTTTATTATGATTTCAAGATTTAAGTAAAATTTTAACATAAAACTACGTTGACGTTCATACGAAAGATGTTGAGTTGAACTTGATATGAAATAAAAAAACGTGATCCCATTAACATACATACATACATACATATTCTCACGCCTGTATTCCCAAGAGGGGTAGGCAGAGCACATGAATTCGAAAATCCAGTGCCACGTTTAGCAATTTCAGGGTTACCGGATGGTTAAACGTGATATTGCAGTGACAGGTTGCTAACCCATCGCCCACAATGCACTAACCCATCCCATTCTCCCGTGATCCCATTAAATCGAATAAAATTTCTAAAATTGAAAACAAAATCCTTTTGACACTTTCCTATAATTTTACAATTTCCTATAATTTTACTGCAGATAGAGGTAAGTACAGCTTACAATTTATTATTACATACATTCTTAACGTTCCTGTAAAAACAATTTGAACCAGGGCGCTACGCGCGAATTTTACACCTCTAATAGACAGCGCCATACGTCGATGGCGCGAAGCGTGTGCTGCCGTATCGATTCAAAGGGCTCGCCAGCCCGAACGAAGGTCTTCATTCAGTACTACACAGGACCGCTTTTGCAGCATTATTATGAAGTTGGATACTACGTGTAAGAAAATTTAACGAAGACAACGGTAGGTAACGGATGATTGAGTAGTCGCCACAAAAATCTCGGTTTGATGCTTGAAATCGATTTGGTTATGTTAAAGTTTGTGTTATTTAATTTTTATCTTACATTATTTTCATTTCTGTTGACGTATGCCAATGTATTTACATTTAGACATCACTTATTTATTACATTTTGAAACCGAAATGTCAGTAAGTACTAAACTACCAAAATTAGTCATGAAAATAAAGCTATTCCAGCTGTCTTTATCACTTTAAACTAAACAAGTTGTTCATATAAAGAGTTACTGCCGCATCCAGTCTTTATACACTAATATTCCAAAACGTGTTCCATTTTAACGTAGCTCCCACTACCACGGAACCGGTTGCTAAGTGAGTGATACTAACCGGCTCGATTATACGCTGCCTTCACGCCTCTTGTCACATTACAATCACAAACGCGCCAGCCATCAGGCGTCCCACGCTGCAGTTCAGAATATGAGGAATGTAACGAAATTGCCGAAACAGTATGTTCCAAAATTAGAACAAAAAAGTGGATTGTTGATACAGTTAACCTCTAGAAGTACGTATTGTGCAATAAAGTATGTAATATAGTCACTGCCTTTTACGAATGAAATTATGCGCAATAGTTAGAAAATGATATATTTAGTTGGTAAAAATATGAATAGCTTAAGTGATTACTAATTCCTGACCCCCCATAGAATTTATCAACCGTAAACGGAACGCCATAGTTACTTACCGAATAATTATGAAAAAATAATTATTGATTTTCCAATTTATTTTGAATTATTACCAAACTTTTTTTACAACAATAGTGATAGCGGACCTAGGTCACGTTTTACTAACTCTGCTTACCCTTTAACTACAATGTCAACCTTTTAAGTTTCGAACATTGTTTAAATGTACGCAATTCAAGCATGCAGTCAAGCCACCAGGAGTTACTATTTCCTTACCAAGCATTTTGCACAATATATAGCATCCCCTTACTAAAATAATCCCACAATATCAGAGGTACGAAACAATAAATACAAAATTCATTAGGGGCGGCACCTCGTGCCTACTAATTGGTGTAAAATGCTCGAATGTGGTAATACTTTGGTATGCATTAATTTGATTCTCATTTTCAGATTGTCCTGCTGTGTTTTTGTCCAAGTTATTTTAAAAATAAAACTACGGTGGAAGTCACACATAGTGAAATAAAACGGATAGGCCATCACGCCTTTGTATCGAGATAAGCTCGATCTCGGACAAATTCGTAACCCATCTTCTAGAGCAACGCGCCAAGGCATCGGGTAGACGCGCGCTGCCCACCGCCCCTCGTTAATCTCGACTGCTTGATACAACTGACAGCGTTTCACAACTACCCACATTTTCGCCATAGTACGGTAGACGACATGCACTATCCGTAGCCGTGGCGCGTCGCTCCCGGATGATGAGTTACGAATTGCCCCGCAACAACTCGAGATAATCTCAATACAAAGACGCGAGGATATCCGTTATATTTCACTATAAAGCTCGTCACAGACTACGCATGTACAATAATATTTTATCTGCGTATAAATGCCATTCTTCCATATGTCGGTGCCAACAGATACTTGACGGTAAATCTGCGTTGTGTGTTAGCTCATTGAACTGTATAGGGAGCGATATTGACAGATATCTGTCGAGTAACAGATATCCGTATCTGCTTAGTGTGTGACACGCTTAATACATCTGTAACCAAGTTGTAACTCGTGTGATTTTGGTGCAAGTGAGCGCGGCGAGAGACGCAGAGCGCGCGAAAATCGATCTCAGGCTCTGTTGTATGCAGGGACAGAGCTTCCACGCTGTTTGTTCTAATCTTACTGTTCTACATTTACCTATATTGGGATTTGTGTTACGCAAAGTAATAAAATAGTAAAGCTATCTTAAGATTTTTAATAAATCAAAGCGCTGTGCACTAACTTTGTACGTATTTTTACCTCTATATTCATGTTAAATAATAACTGTAAATTTTTCCCTATCTATCTGTCGATTTAAAAATGAAATATATTTCAATGACAAACAATTTATCTCTGGAGTTAAATTTATTGAAATTCATGGCCTCCCCGGATTTCTCGATCTTTTAATAATTCAGTAGTGCTTTATAACATTTGTATGTAACCTCATAAAGAATTGAAGCTTTGCAATTTTAATCAAAGCTCATACACACTGTGTAACATTTTTTCTTTCCACGCAACTTTCATAATCCTAAATATTTCCGCATAAATAAAATTTTGAAACAGTCATATTCTCTTAAATTTGTACAGACAACAGTTTATAGACAATTTAATATCACTTAATTTTATTCCACTACCAATTTACATTTTTTACAGTAATTTACTATTTTCAAGTGCAATTTACTATTTTTAACAGTTACGTACTGTTCTTAATTGTTGTTTAAAAATACTTTCATATGGTATTCACTATCCTAACGATTGTTTTTAGAGGCAGTAATGTAACTCGACCGAACTAGTGATGTAAACGCAGCATCGACGTGGGCGACTCGAGAGCAGAGGCCGCGCCGGATCGATGCCCGTCATTGGTGCAGGGTGCACACTAACCAACCTGCCTCGCGTGGCATCCATCTTAAATGCGATTTTGAGCCTTAGGACCTGAGCGACAGGCGAGCAAAACCGCGGTTTTATGGCTCGTCGGTAAAGCTCGGCGGTGTATCACTGCAAAACCGCGGTTTTAAATACCGCTGGGCATGGGTCGCAGCTCGTCGTCTTACTATATTTTTTACTCGGCATGCCTTGCAAAACCGTATGTCGATCAGTACAGTCAATTACTTTAATTCCTGAGCCACCATAGAACCTTTTCAAGGAAAAAACTATTTGAATTCCCTTGATAATTAATGGGATGTCATTATGACGTTTACTGTGAATTGATTCCATGTTGGCTCATGAATTAAAGTCCTTGACTGTACCAACGAGCCGCGAGCCAGGCTTGTCGGTTTCTAAAACCGCGATCTTACTCGCCTATCGATTAGTGCCTTTATATGGACCAGAAGCATGCCTCCTGCGCTAGCCTCGCGAGGCGAGTCGGTCTGTGTGGACCCGGCTATTGGTGCAGGGTGCACTGCGGACTCATCGCGCCCTGGGGCACAGATTAGGTACTCCGTATAGAAGGTCCACTCCCTAACATTTTTAACGTAATACTGTTGTCTCTTTCTACCGTGGCCTGCTCGCCGTAGACCTTTCAAGAGGTCTACGGGGCGTATGTAAACTGCGGAGTAGACCTCTCTTAGGCTGTACTGGGAGCACTAATACATAGGGTGGGTGTTGAAGAAGTAATTAGTAATATTGGGAAAGTGAGCGCGGTAAGATGGAAAGAAATTTGCATAGGCTATTGTTACATTTTCAGTAAAGTAGTTAGAAAATATAATAAGATTGATTAAAATTAAATATACTATGACTGACTACATCTAATATTGTACAAATAAAATTAATTTGGCTATAAAATTCTAACATTTCTAAGTACTTACATATTTATTTAAAAGAAAACCTCATCGAAATCCATCGTTCAATTTGATGAAAAAATTACAGGAAAAACGCTTGTTTTTTGTCGTAGGTTTAAATTCTAATTCTTGGATGTGCATGCAATTTTAAAATAGTTGACCCTCATTTCACTAAAACGAAATTCAAACCTCTTTTTTTCTATAAAAAACTAGTAATTTGACATGATCGAAAATAAGTAGCACGAAAATAAATTATCAAAATCAGTAGCCATTTGACAGTAACGTAATTCCAGTAACTCATATTACAGCCGGATCCCGTTCCGTTCGGTCGCAAATGTAGCGCAACTTCGTTAGACCAATTTGTCGTAGCGCTACGGTAAGTGCTACGAGCTACGCGGCCTACGCGCCGTAGACTAAATCAATTGGCTCCTTTACACACATCGGCTCTATGGCATGCAAATTTTAACTGTATTGAGTCGCAAAAATATGTAATATTGTGTGTATGTTTATTCCAGTGTAGAATAGGGATGACGATTGGGTTAAAATTCTATTCAATTTTAAATCGACAGTTGCATTTTTGATTTATCAAAAAAAAATTAGATCGTAAAATGATCAAACTTTAGGAATTCTGAGGTCAGTCTTGGGTAAAAATTGTACTCAATAGCCACGGAACTCGAAATTTTTAAGCATTATGTAAATACTAGGTTTTGCCCGCGGCTCCGCTCGCGTTAAATTCGGGGTATCGCAGAAGAGATAGCACACATACCAATTTATAACTTTCTACATTGAAAACTTCCACTCCTCAGTTTAGGAAAATGGGGGGTTTTGAAGAGACAAAAAGTAGCCTATGTCACTCTCCATGCCCTAAACTATCTCTACCTAAAAAATCACGCCAATCCATCGCGCCGTTTATTCGTGAAAGACGGACAAACAAACAAACAAACAAAAACACTTTCACATTTATATATTGGTACGGATTTTACGCTTTACTTTTTAATTATGGGTTAAAAAATATTTTTAGTCATCCTATCCTTTAACGACGAAATGACTGAAAATTGAAAAAGTTGACGTGAATTTCTGCGGGAAAGGATTGTTCGGCATTTAGTTAATTAGTAATTAATTATGCATGTCAAAGTTTTCTGGGTGAGGTCGGACTAATTTAAAGGTTAAGGCTGTAATGTTACCTTTTATTTTGGCTCTGAAAACGAGAAGTTTAAACTGGACGGATAATTCAATATCTTATTTGTTAATTTAGATTAATCAATTAGTATCTTAGTAATTTACAGGTTTTGCAAGAAAATACTAAATGCTACTTGCAGAATATTATATTTTTTTTTATAATTTTCGGGCTGAAAATTAAGGCGGCAAGCTACTTTTTCATGTAACTTTTAGGCGTAAGCATCAAGCATGTGCTCATATTCTCAAAATATACATCAAAGGATAACTCGCAAGTTTGGCTCATAAAAAACCTTCCAAACTAGGTAGTGGCGGGAGATTTGCCGGCTAACTATCGAGCGGGAAGCGGGCGCGACCCACGTGACTTATCGATCAGGCGTCCACGACACGCGGAAAAATCAACCGCTGACAGCTTGCCCCCCACCTCACCCCCACCCCCTCGCACCCCCACACCCTCATTAGCGCCTTTGTGCCGCTCACTTGTCTCGAAACATGATGCCGTAATGATACCACTCTTCACTCAATTATTTGGTCGCACTCATTATTGGGCGACGGAACGAATTTGGTGCACGCATTCTTTAACTGTTACCAGTACTTTATTGGTGTAACCAGTGTTTTAGTGGATAGTTTGCGTTTGGGATGAGTTTTGTGTTGCTTTTGGATGACTTTTAGGATATTATCGGTTTGCAAACTATCTGCAATTGACAAACAATAAAGAGAGAAGTCAAATTCATGATACCAAATTTTTGCTTCTTAGTCAGTTAATGCTACATTACATGTATTATTATTTCAATTGTTCAAATTAGCCTGATTAAAATTTGGATATTCATAATAAGGTGGAACAAAATCACAGCCTCAATCTGTGGTAATCTCGAATTAAATGTAAATCATATGAATTAGTGCATTACATGGTGCAGCATTAGCTAAGTAAGTAAGACACACTTCCTTTGTATCATCATTTTGTTGTACAATTTTTCTGTACACTTTTTCCTGTACAATTTTTCTCTCAGTCCACAAAATATGCCACCGCTGCGCAAAAATGGTTCGTGTTTCCACCACTATGTCTCCAAGATGCTTACGATAATCACAAGCGAAACAAGCTTGTTACATCTCACTCTAACGTATAATTTGTCATATTATAGAGCGAGATGTATCTAGTTCGCGCTTCTTATTTCAATTGGACGGTGCCGGTGATCATTCATGAGTCGCGCAAGTCAATGAACACCCGCATCCACTCGATTACCGGCCCCATTGACTCCCTTCGATGCCTCGGTGCCGAATTAAATCGCCGCGTTTATGCCTTTTGGATGTCTCGTCGTGTCAAATTATGCGAAAGAATCTGAACAAGCTGCTGGGCTATTAGGAAATATGTTTTTTGATTTGGTTGGTATTGAGCTTTTTTTTTCAATGTTTGTTTATTCAATCTTAGGCTTGATTTTGGGAACATCATGCGAGGATAAGTATAATTATACGGAGATAATATATAAACAAAATGGAATGTAAATTCACCAATTAAAAAATTTAGGACATGTCTCTGACACTGACCTACATTTTAATGAACTTTCACTTCGTGAATTGAAGAATTAATTCCATTACCTCTATAACAATTAAAAACCAATTAGGACAACACACACAAATTCTAAAAACTTTACTCCGCACATTTAATTACTGTTAGTTTGTTAGGTATTTACGTAATCCAATTACATACCTACATACATAATCATATACATTACCAAAATGGGATACGAAGAGCACACGAAAAGTTACATTGTCAAAACCATGACTATATCACGTTTCGTAGCCACTAAATCTACGCTATATTGTTAGAGCATAATTTTAGGATTAACATTGATGAAATGTGTAGGGATAATAGTGACAGATTGCTTGAGTATCGCCTAAAGCAAATAACATACTTTAACTTTAGTTGCCTCTTACACCTCCATGGAAGAAAAGAAATGGAGAGATGTTATTCTAAACTCGACACAACACATAGAGACTACTAATGAAAATAATACGGTATGTTTTAGGCGAATAGCTCGCAACTTTCACATATTACTATAATCAGACTTGGTTATCAATTGTAGGACAATCATTATTTAGGACTTAACTAATTCGGTGTTACGATAGTTATGCGCAAAGACAAGTTATAAGTAATGATCATTATGATATAAAATTTTAGAACAAACATTTTCGGACTTCCAATTTTCGAAGTTGTAATTTTTTGTGAACTTTGGCGCACCCGCCTAAAAATTATGCAAAAAGTGACTACGAAACATGAGACAGTCTGTGCAGTTTCGTATGTTTTGTCTACCTCATTAGGGAATACAGGCGTGATGTATGTATGTGTGTACAAAAAGAACAAAACAAACTTACACGACACGTCCAAAAAGAATGTCAAACTACAATCAATTTTCCATCGGCAGAAGAAATTACCTATTTCTTTTCACTTAAGCGACGGGCATTCTGAAAGCCGTGTTTAAGTGCCTCGTCGGATAGCACTGACTCAAGTTGTAGGTAATTCTCTTAATTGCTTAGCGCACACAATGGCAATTATCAGAAGAAAGGAAAAGGCAGATGTTTGTCCAGCATTGGAACGTCAATCTGTAAAGAATGTCAACAACTTTTGTAGCTATAGCGGAATAAGTAAATAATTAACACCACTCCATTTCTTGGATGTCATGAGAGGTGACTAAGGAAAGGTTTAGGTGTGCTTTTGCTGACAGTCTAGCAACCTGTCACTATTATAACCTCTTCCATCTGTTTTCAAACTTAAAATTGGTTTACAAGTTGGTTCGAAGCGTAAAGTATTTTGTTAGTGTCGCGTCTTGTGCGCTCTGCCTACACTACACCATTTGGGGACATAGGCAGACGTGATTGTATGTATGTATGAAAATAATTAGACCTAAGTTTAACAAATGAACTAATTTGCAATCGCTTTTCTTATAAGGTTAACGTCCGAGTAGAGCACTAACAGACAATATTTCAATTGGGTCATAATAATTATGTTCATTCATATATTTACGCAAAACCAATGTGTATTTTGGAACATAAAACTCGAACAGTTGTTAAATGTAATTGGTTTTGCATGGTTATCATTATACTTAATATGAAAACTTTTTAAACTTAAAATAAATGTTAAGTTAACATTGTTAACCAAACCGTTTGAATCCGGATTATATTAGGTGATTTTGCTAGCGAGTTCTTTTTTTAATGTCAAAGCCATACATTGATATTGGGTATCACAAAATGAGGCTGATAATAAAAGTAATGCTATTTATATCTTATTAATACTTAACGTATGGTGACGAATACTTGGTCAGAGTCATGCACTGGGATGTTTACCTTTGCACAGAAATACGAGCACGCACTGGCTAAGTGAGACCCTACTATTTTATAAACGTTAAAAAATCATTTTTAATTAAATTCGTATTAGCTTTAAGCTGCCGTTAGACAAGTACCTACAGTGCATCAAGTGCAACATTTAACAGTTACTGTTTCATGAATATGATAAATATCACTATCAAATATATTTTTTTATGAAACCGAAGTATTTATAATATTAATGTATTTTTTGTATGTACCTGAAGTTTTGTAAAATGATAATAAACATCAGTCATGCTTGAGATGGCATCTCGGTTGTTTGATTACTTGTGAATCCCGAATATTACAGAAATAATCGCCAATTGGTTACCGAGCGGCATCGGCATCAACAAAATAGATGCACTGTTATTCTTTACAGTTAACAGTAATGTGACGTCTGAAACAGTGTTACTTAACTCCGAGTTAGTTTTAACCTAGATCTGAGGGACTTACCGTGGGTGGGAGTGGGAGGTGCTGCGCCGGCGCCGCGCGGACCTCCCGCCGCGCCAGCGCACGGCGCGTCCGCGCTTCTTTCGACGCATATGCGCCGTAGTCTGGAATAAGGACGCTAGTTTCAAGATCTAAGTATTTAGAAAGTGGAGTTAGACTTAAACCTGCCCTAACGAAGTCTGAGGCAATATATAGCGATAAGTAAAAAAAATCACGCAGTCGCATGTGACACAGTTCAGAACAGTAATAATGTGTTCCATAGGTATTTACGTAACTTAAACATCGTAGTTTTGATATTAGGTAAGGGCTCAACACTTCTGCACTGAAACTTCCGTAAAACGTAATGATGACATTAATTACAAGAGAAATAACAAAAATCCGCGCGCCCTGCCTTTTTTGATGTCTTCCTCACAACAAAATTATAATACAAAGTGTTATCTGTCGCGTGAAATTACGTGAAAACCTTCATCTACATATTTATTAATCGCTGACCCGTCTTTTAGTACCGAAGGACTCGAGATGTGAAGTATCGTCGTATTTAATAAGCGCCTAAGGTACACTTTCAGTTGAAGACTTTGTGTTACGGAAGTCAAAAAAATTGTTCGTGTTGATTTTACAACGACGCAAAGTAGAATTATGTATTTAGCTGGCGAAAAAAAAGGTGACGGCGAATTGAGATCCTCCTCTTTTTATTGGAGTCCGTTAAATATTTCAAGAAATAACAGAGTCGTATATTAATATTGTAGATTGGGTGGATTGCGCTATGACGATGGATCATTCGTCAATTTATCCCAATAGGGATAAAAACTAGATATTTATTTATGATTACGAATCGATTTGCAGATGTAGATATTTGTTTTGTGTTCAAATCACAACATTACAACGAAGTAATGTATAAATTACATTGCAAAATGACACCAAAGCTTCATTAAAAATAACAAGTTATACTTATTTGTATCTACTTTTAACCCTTTCTGGGCACGGTTTCGTCCTCACTGCAACAAAATATTTATTTTCCCCATTAAAAGGAAAATTAATATAATGCTCTCTCTAATTTTTCGTCAAAGAAGTTTTCTTAAATCTATTTCATAATTTACTCTCTCGTCTATTGATTTTCAAGTTCCGGTTCACATTGATGCAATGAAATCAATTCTTTCTATTATGTTGAAAATTATCGGATAACTCACGTTTAATAAATCGAGTTTAGCTCGACATGTTTCGGACTAATTCGTAGCCCTTCATCTAGGAGCCGCGGCAGCTGCTGCTGCCAAACGCGAACTGCGCGCCTCGGCTCTCTTCGCGCGACACTTTCTTTCTATTATTTTCGCATTATGAATTAAACCATGATAATCGTTACAAAAATATGTACTGAAAACCTGCCCGGTGAAACCAAGTAAACAATTATTATGTTTGTACATACGATGATGATGATCGTCGATCGTAGTGTTTTTTTTATCAAGTTTTATTTAATTCCGCAAGTTCACACAATCGACCATAATGTAGATGTAAGTATGTCCTTTGACCGAAAAAGTAAATTCCTGCAACTACGGCAATGCTAGTAAATGGTAAAGCAAGGTATTCAATGAACGTATCCAACTACCCATACATATTTAAACTAACAGCGTAGTGAGGAAACAGTAAATTGGCCGGAGCTAGGTCGATAATTAAGTGGAGCATTGTTTTCCAACACCGCAAACATTAAGGCGGTATATTTCACGTAGCATGTATACGAAGTTCGCAGCGAACAGCGACACGGGTGGTAGTCTCCCGGTCAATATGTAGAGTGGCTGTGCAGGCGATCAATCGCGTCGAGGGGGTTCGGGGGGGGCATCGACCACCTGTAGCGCGACCCCCGCCCGGGACCCCCGCCCCGCCACCGCCGACATCAACACGTGACGCGAACGCCGAGAAATCCGCCCAAACGTAAACATTAAATTCTAACTTCATTCTTCATTGTTCAGAATGTTGTCTACGTAAGCACGCGCTCGGATGCCTGTCTCTCGTATTAGTAAACAATTTTTGAGACGCATTTGCGGACTTGCGGGTGAGATGAGTGTACTAAGGAATGCAATGACAGAGCCATTGCAATTTGTTGATAGCAACAAGTGAAGAAGTGAATTTTCATTGATTCCAATTACATAGTTGCTTTCCGAATTCAACTAATTTGTTGTTCAGATATTGACGCAAAAGCTGACTCATTTTTACTGGTTTTAAAAATCAGTTGTTAATCAGTTGATAGTAATAAAAGTAAGAATGAAAGCAGTAACAACTGGGCTTAATAAGGTTTCACCCACGGTCAAAACTCTTTTAGGGAAGCCAGTTATCGGAAGGCTAAGAAATACAGAAGAAAAAATAAATAGGTAACGACGTTTCGACGCAGACTCCCACAAAGTATTTTTTCTAAGGTAATAATATAACCAGAGTTTAGTTTAGTTGACATTTAGCAGGAAGTAGAATTGTAATAATAGATTTAATAAATTTATATTGAGAACTAAGAAAGGATTTTTGAATCAGCCGTCAATCAAACTAGGAAATATGCATTATAAATGGTAAATAACCCGTACCAGTAATGCGTAAAATACTAAATTACCTAAAGTAAGTGCATTTACCTATCTTAATCGTGATATCATAGTACGTAGGAAATAGCTATATATATATATCTTTATTGAATATGTGAAGGATGTTGCTATTAAAGGAATGTATATAAAATAAATTAATATTAATCAGTCAGTCTTTAAAAAACTTTTAAAAATTACTCTGCCATCTGCCATTTACTTTAGTTAATGGCATTTAACAGTTCTTATTAGATACAATGTGTCTGTTACACGGGTTAATTTACATTCCAATAATATTATTCACACTTCACGAACATTTATAAGCGTGTTTTTTTTATTCCCATGGGATTGGGAGTTCAATCTTACAGACGAAACCGTGGGCGTATGTTGGTGACTAATAATCAGACCGAGTAATGATCGAACACAATACATTCTACAGATTGTTCTGAGCGACATCATACCTTGCATGGCCCAGTTGGCAAACAAAAAAAAAGTTAATTAAGAGGGACATATTATTTGGCATCTAACAGTTACAGCTCTTTTAGTATTTTTTGTGGAATTGTTCGATGTAGAGATTTAATGTTTATGATGAACTAAGTAGGTAAGTAAGTGTTTCTTGTTTTATCTTGGTATTTTATTTAATGAAATGTGCTCAAAACAAATGTACTATATAAAAAAGAACTAAATTATATAAGAGAAACAAAAAAGTCCAGTAAATGTATGTAAGTACATTTCAAACTTGAGAAATACTTCTCATAGTTCTTAATCAATCATTTTCAGAAATATTTTATACCTTCACACATGTAAAGTCAGCTACAGAGAAAAGAAACCCCCTTGTAGGGCAAAGTGTCATTGCAGTGTCATCGAAGGCACAGGGTATCGACGAACTAAAAGGATCACCTTCCATCTAAAAGTTACCCAAGAGAGCAACTACTTATCAAGTGGTGCTGTGAATTACGGACTCCATAGAGTGCAATACCAACCCATGGGCAAAGCATGATCAGTGTGGTGAGCGTGGTGCGCGGGGTAGTCGTAGCGGTAGTAGCGCGCGTAGGGGTCGTGCGCGTGCGGCGCGTAGTAGGGCGCGTAGGGCGCGTACGGCAGCGGCGCGTACCCTTCCCACGGCGGCGGCGCGTACCCCCCGCCGCGGTACTCGTAGTTGCAGCAGTCCATGGCTGCCTACGCGCCGCCCGGCGCGCGCGCAGCCCGCGCGACCCATGCCCGCCGCCGCACACACACCCACATCACTCGCTCTAAACCTACTTCCCCACTTCAACTCTCGAACATGTCCTGTAGACAACAGTCCTGTTGCGATAAATTTCGTAATTTGGAGCGCTTTCGCGTAGTTCCGCGCGCGACGTTAGTTAGCGGAAAGAGGTCGTTCGAGTTTGCCGGCGACGGCGACGAGATTCGAGCGGGTGGGGCGCGGGGGGCCCGCTGCCGGCGGTCGGCGCAGCGCGCGCTCGGCGGACGCCGACTGAGCGCTGGGAATCGATACCCGCCGCCGCCCGCCCGCGCGCCCACTACCTGCCTGCGCCCGTATTGCGCGCGAACTTTGTCTTCCCCAACGGAATTTTATATTTAGAACCATGGTGAAACAATTGATCAATACTTTGCACTATTAATTAGTGGCACTTTCACTAGGACGAACTGCGTTACATCAAGTAACAATCGCTTCTCGACTGATTTCAAACCAAAACAACGACTTACATTTACACGTAGATACCCGTAATTTTCTCAAATAATTTGAAATGAACCTAAAAATAATTTAGTTCATTACAAACTCAAATTAATTTCATACTGGTATGGTTATGAAAGATACCTGTTGCTTTGATACATTGCGTCAAGTAAAGGTAGTGTAAAGTTTTATTGAATCCTGCGTGCGACTGCAGCGCCGGCAGTGACCCAAATCGCCGAGCCTGTCCGACGTCCGCTCGTCCTTAGCCTGGAAACAGGTTCCGCCAACTGCTTCACCGCTGTCGCGTTACACCCTGCCAATTTAATTGGAGAAAGACGAGAATTCCCAAAAGATTAGATTTCATTATTTGCTAGAATATAAGTAACACCTATAATAAAATATTTGAAATCCAAATCAGCAACAAAAAGCATAATACTGCAACATCGTGTCCCACTTACTCATATCGTACTTCGTTAAATAATGATTTATCTTTAGTGGGTACCTAGGTACCTGTTCGACCAAAAATGATCTCATAGTGTGTCAAGTTTGATTGCATAATTTGTTATTTATTAGCGTGAAAGGCTCACTCGAGCGCAACTGCTACGAGTTAGAGTTAGGGACAATCACTATACTTCTACGGGCTACGAGACAGCTACAAAGTTTGCTACGAAGTTCGCTACGAAGTATGCGTCAGTGTTGATCAATATAGCGCTGTGATCACCCCTTATCATGTTATAAGTGTGCGTTGTACAGGTACCCAGGAATCAAGGACTTGTTTCGTAAACCTGCGTAAATTGGAGTTAAACTAAAGTAAATATCAGTACTTTTAGCATATCGTTATAAAAGAAAAAATACAGCAAGCAACATTAATTTAAAAAAAGTTGGTAAACTTTAGTAGTTATACACAATTTCAATTCATTCTAAAATATCAAATACTAGCTGCTGCCAGCAACTCTGTCTGCGTAGAGTTTTTTATCGCAATCCCACGGGATGCGTGTACTTTTCTGGGATAAAAAGTAGCGTATATGGTAATCCAGGGTGTCAGCTTCCTGCATACCAAGTTTTATCAAAATTGATCCCGCCATTTGGGCGTAAAGAGGTATAAAACAAACACACTCACAAACTTTCACATTTTATAATATTAGTGTGATTACAAAAAGTTTCAATACTTTCTAATGCCTTACTTAAAAGCATACGGGAAATATAATAGATCAGATACTTACTTAAGTAGATAATGGTTCATGAAACCATTTCGTCAATCGTTAAATTATAACCGCTACTAAATTTTATCATTGACACTCGGTTGGCGATCCTTGCGGGTAGAGTCGGTCAAGGATTTACTTTACTGTACGTAATAAGGTTCAATGTCATTTGCACGACTTGAAAGGTCGGGGAATGTTTTAATCTACGACTCGATGAAACAATGAGCATTCATTTTTTTATTTACAACCAACTTTCATCGAAACGAGTAAAAAGAATTGCTCCAGGTGAAGAATTGCCTTTTTTTAAGAGAGTGAAATAGACACTCATATTTTATGTTCGTTGCAGTTCCCTAGTCTAAACAGAAAATGTAGTTTCATCAATATTTAGAAAATCATAAAGTTCAATATTGTTGTTTTTAACTACAACCATTACTGCTCACGGTGGTAAGGTTCTATTCAATCTTTCCACTCTAATACACTACTTGACGTACAACAGAGTTAACTTAACAATGGTTGTTTAACGTAATGTTAACTCGAATTAGTTTTGACCTGGATAATGTCAGCCCAAGAGTTGAGCTAAATCGTAGCAGTTGAAATTCAAAGCGCGCGCCAAGCCCTCGGTGCCGGTTCTGTGTACAGCGGCCTTAGTGTCTAACGATTTCGTCATTTCTCGCCACCCCTTCTAATAGGATCTTTATACGTAAGATAGAACGATGGCGATGGCAAAGTGAACACGATTTTCAGTATCGGTGGTTCGGTATTTTTATATTTTCTACATACATACATACATATTCTCACGCCTGTATTCCCAAGTGGGGTAGGCAGAGCACATGAATTCAAAAATCCAGTGCCACGTCTAGCAATTTCAGGGTAATCAGTTGGTTAAACGTGATATTGCAGTGACAGGTTGCTAGCCCATCGCCCACGATACACTAACCCTTTCCCAGAGTCGACCTCATACGAAACCCCGGGAAGATTATATTTTCTAGTTTTCAAAACGAGCTCGTTTGGAAAATAAAGCATTTTCATACTTGCCAAATTACTTAATTAAAATAATAATAAAATACTCCATCAAATCCAGCCTAAATATCCTTACTCACCTTTTATGACATCCACGGAAGAAATGGAGAGGTGTTATTCTATCCCGACACCACACGGCGTTATGAATATTACTTCATGGAAATTAACATTTGACCGGTTTTTGTTCAAATAATGTCAGAAAAAAATATATTTTCCATTTTGAGACTTGTCTGAGCTATCATATGGTGAAGGGTTTTAAGCCGCGATTCCAACTTGTTTCAATTTGTCTTGCTTATTCTAGTAATCGCCATATTGTACCTACTGAAATTTAATTTTCATAAGTTTTGATCGAATGATGGTACTTACTTACTAAACTGATTAGGTAGTGAGTAGTTTGTGCAAACTAATCATGTGAAGTGGATGGGCCGTTCTCCAGCCGTACGATTTTTCGTGTTCTCAAGTTCAAGTGCCTGTGAAATCCAAATTCTAACAGATAACCTTATAAAAAAAATATCTTACGTAATTCACACTTTATTCTGCTCAAAATAAGTCTAACAATAGTATATTCTTGTTATTAAATGCGCGAAACAAAAATCGAAAGTCAGTGGAGTCTACATTTTCGCCTTGTCCCACCTCCAAAATTTGTTAGTTGATGACATATACTTCGAAACCTAAACGCGGAAACTGTAAGTTTTTGTTGTTCACAGCAAGCCAATTACATGATAAATTAAATCCTATTGCCTAAATAATTATTTTTACATTGGTTTATTTTTAAAGCCATTTTTAAAAAGTGTCCCGAGTTTTGCGTCTTGACCAAATTCGGCCATAAAACGCGTCGTACTGCTCAAACGCATACTCCGAGAGACATCCTCGATACGTTCCTAGAAAGAGTCTGTCACGCCGCGATGGCTAAACAGTGTGAATCTGTGATTTATTGTGCCGTTACCGAATCACGAAGGAAAGAAAACAACACGAATTTTTTGTCACAGTTAAAAGTGATTACCATATTATTTTTTTCTCGCATGTTCTGTTAATATATTTAACTCAGATTATTTTGACATATTAAACAGTGTTATAACTACTTACACAAAAAATATTGAGTTTTTATCAATAACCGTTTCGAAGTAATTAATTAAAAACTAAATTGCTCACGTGATTACCGCGACGGTGATTACCGTAATTTGAGTGATCTCCGCGGTTTTATAGACGTGGTAATAACTATATTGGTCATTTATTGAGTTATCACTGTAAAATATATAAGTTTTAAATAATGCTTCCCTTGATTGAGAATATTACTCTGTGCAACACAAAAAAAAATATACCTAATAAAAAAATATTAATTTCACGTTTCTTTTTTTTATCAATGGTTATCATTAATTAAAATTATTATACTATTACTTAAGATGTTTATAATTCAAGGCTATAAATGTATAGCATAAAAAGTCTAGTGATATCTATCAATAAACATGATTTCATGCCAATATTGTTTGCTTGGGTGATTACCGAATTATATGAAAAAAGAAAATTTAATTATCTCGATAATTAAAAGGTTCAAAGTGATGCCTCTTTTTGCAAAACGTTTGAGATGTGAAGCATTATTCGATTTATTCATAAAAATACACATTAACATAAAATGAAATTATGCCTCGGAGTGTCACGCAAAACTGCCTTGGTCGTGGAATGACCCGGATGATATTGTTATTCTCAACTATGCTAAATTGTTATGGTGTCTTACGAAAGTTTGTTACCAACAGACGATAGTCACTTTCGGGAAATCAATTAATTTACAAACTAGGTAAATTAAATACTTCGAAAAGAAATTTTAAAGACTTAGAAGATTTTAAATATCGAATACAGGAAGACCAGCAAAGATTGCCATGGACAGATAGGCAGATCTTAGCAGGCAGTCATTCGCGAGTAGATAGGTATTCAATGAAAAGTTTTTACAAAAATATCTCAATTAATTATAATAACGAGCCTGAACTAGGAAATCCTGTCTGAGATCTAAACCATCAGTTACTGGCCTAAGATAAATACCACCAATCATTGAATCATTGATACCTAAGAAACATTGCAACATGGGTATGTATAAGAAATATTGAAACCGACATAGCATTTTTCGTAGAGATATAAGAATTACTTTGTCTGTCGCTATGCGCTGGCCCTTAACTTAATAGATAAGACTCAGACAAGGCGCAATCTTCAAAGTGCAGCACGGCAATACGGGAGCACTATATCACGTTGTCCTTATGATAAAGTTCTCAAAGATTCCCGAATGGTCACTAAATCCAACTTGTATCTGTCTGGATCAACTAATCCAATGTTAACGTTGTATTAGACTTTACGAGTGCCAAAGTTATGGACTAAGAGTGGGTGCATGTTGCTCGATAAACAAATAACTTTTTGAGTACAGATTTTAGCGACGTATATTCACCATCGTCAGAAAATACGTTTTGCGACATATACCTAGGTAAATACTTTTCTATTATTGTTATGTCAATAATTGATTGGGCTTCTGTTCCCCTCTGAGTATACAGATACCGCAATTTACCCTCGAAATTAAGTTTTAGAATGGAAAAGAGACAAAAGAGCAAAACGTTCGTTATTACAGAAACAATGAAAAACAATCTCCGATCGAAGCAAATGACGAGACGTTCATCGGGGGCTTAAACTCGCGGCGCGCGTTAAATTTGAATTCATTTGCGTTAGCTAAAACGCTGCAAGATGTTTTTTTAATAACCTTTCAGATCTTTCCAGTAGGCCACGATCAATCATGAATACAAAGCGGAGTTCAAGTTTGTACCTTTTTAGACAATTTTCGTCGAGTACCTACCTAAGACAAACGTTCAATGGCTCTAAGACGTCGGAGCAGACTAAACTGCAACCTGTTTTACACAACAGACGAGTTTCGGTGTTCTAACACGTAAGTAGAGAAGCCAGGCTTGGGTTATCATGCAGATTGCGGCGAATCAATAGGCGCCTCGGCCACTGACGGCGGATGACGATCAATAACGTCCCAGCGGAGCTGTCTCCGCATTAAAGGGGCTTCCTCGAACACCCTTACACCTACGCCCTATAAGTACGCTTCATACTTCACATACAATGCACATAAGGGTTATCTGTAGTGCGTCTCGTATCTGAGATGCGATGAAACGCTCTTTTATTTACTTCGGGTTTTAACGGACTGGAGTCTGCTGGTGAATAGGAATAGTATCGGTTTGTTACCTAGCTATAGACCGATATTGATGGCATAGTTAGGTAGAGTTGAAAGTAAAAGTGTCGAGTTTGGAGTAATACTTCTCCATTTCTTCCGTGAATGTTATAAAATTCATAAAAGGCGACTAAGAAAATAAGTTAAGAAATGTTTTAGTCGACAAGCTAGCAACCTGTTTTGTACCCTTTACCTATAGCTAAAAACAATGCTAGAATCGATGTGACAAATGTTTTTCGGAATGTTTGGAGAGATGAAGTTTGTTAAGCGCTCTTTTGTAATGGTTTTTTAAAGCAGGATAGTCGAATATACTCGTACTTACCTACTCTAACCTACCTAACTAAGTATTTAAAGTTTATTTGCAGGCGAAACATTTCATAAAAAGTTGCTCGCTTTTGCTTTTAACTTGTAAAAAATAGTTTTTCCAATCAGAATCAATGCCGATAGTTAAACAAAAATATTCATAAATAAATCTGTTTCGTGACTCAAAAAACTTAATGTGGGTAAAATACCTAAATTGTTATTATAAAATAGCTCAGATAGCCCTATAGTCCCCGGAATCTAACGTGGCAACATTTTAAATACCTAGTGGGGGTAAGTTCGCGCATCACTTTTTCTATGGAATCTTGCCAAGTTAGATTCTGAGGACTACACAAAATCATTCGCCATTGTAAAACACTGAAGGAATTATAATTAAGTAACCGATTCGAGATTCCGAAACGGATTTTTTCCGAATGTATGTGGCCGGTCTAACCAGAAAATCTACATGGCGTGCCATAAAACGGGGTGAGCAGGGACTCAGCCAGCATTTAAACCTCTAAAATACTCTGCGGCCAGTAAACCCTCTTCTTCAACGTTCACCCACATCTAAAACGTCTCCAACATATTCTTTTCTCTCTGCGTCATCGTCCACGTTTTGCTGCCGTTAAGTAGGTAGGTACTGTGGGAAAGACTCCAATGTAGAGATCTCTTCTCATAGCGTCTAGTGTATTGAAAACGATGATGGATTCGATAACGATTTCGTTTGCGAATGAACACGGAATTGTATGGAGACGTCCGCGGCAGTTGTGCAAACGTTTCGCTAGCGGCGCTGTCTCAGTTTCCATACAATTTTGCGATAACTCGCAAACGAAATCGTTATCGACTGCATGATCGTTTTCAACACACAGTTGTTATACCTGGGACCGAAGTCGACACTGAAAATTAACAACTTCCAATTTTCAGCAACCGATCTTCGAGACTTCGTTGGCGCGATGTAGGATGGTTTACTTCGTCTATTCGACGATAGGTGGCGCTTGAGCGCTACTACAGTACAGTATTTACCTACCATTACCAAAGTTTAGTGACCGTACTCACTGGCGACAACGTAAACGAATTATAACTACAACAACAGTAAAATAAACCGGATACACTCAAGTCTTTATATATCGATATCAGCTCGACATGTTTCGGACCTATACTCGCATTTTAATACACGTACTGCATTTGAGGTTAGTATGAACGAGCCTTTAGAGACAAATGTTATTAGTGTTGTGTACCACCCTACGTTTGACAAATGAAAGTGATGGTGAAAATGTGGGTAGTTGTGAACCGCTGTCAGTTGTGTCAAGCAGTCGAGCTTAACGAGCAGCGGGGCGCAGTGAGCGTCAAACCGCTGCTGTAGCGCGTTGCTCCACACGATGGGCCCAAAACATTTCGAGCTAATCTATACATATAATAAATCTGTAACAAGTCCGTGTCTGTACATTGAAGATATTTGAGAAAAACTATTACCAGGGCTATTTATTAGCGTAATAGAACCCAAAACAATAGTTTTTAGAATTATTGTCTGTTTGTCTGTTTGTCTGTTTGTTTGTGCGCGCTAATCTCGAAAACGGCTTAACGTAGAAGGTTGCGGTTTTCACTGATGTATAGGCATTTTTTCGGATTAACATATAGGGTATATTTTATTTAAATCGGTTCACAAATAAAAAAGTTACGACCATTTTAAGAATTTATCAATTAGTGCTTGAAAGCATCGTTGTTGGTTTATCGAAAACTTCAGTGTAAGCATTGAAATTTTGTAATTTATAGTCCTTTAAATGATAACATGGAACTTGCATAATTATGAAAAAAAAATAGATAGAACACACGAAAAAAAAGTCCAACATAAGAAGAGCTAGCAGTAATATACTAAACCGTACAAATTAGGGTTCATTTTAAGTTGGACGTTGCACAGGCGCGGCAAGCACTACTATAAAGCCCGCCGCGAGCTCCACCGCGGCCAACCTAAACAACTCAACCCCCTGAACATCTTGGAAGTTGACGTCTGGACGTACTGGAGGGCCGTCAACTACGGATCTATGCGGCCTACAGACCGGCGGCTGCGGCGGCATCACTGGCCAACATTACGGCAGAACTTGGCGTGGCATGGCCAACATCACTGCATGGCACCCATGCAGATCATCCTGGCGGGTGATCTCATCGTCAAACATCCAGCCTGGCACTCCATCAACACAGATACCACCGGAAGGGCGATCCACAAAGCCGCAGTCTTGGGACCCCAAGAACAGACCAATTACTGCGTTGCGAGCGGGTCGGAGCAGGTCATAGACTACGCAATTAGCAAGAAAGTGACTGTAGAGATGGTGTAGGAGGCACTCCCTGACTTGGAATCCGATCACATACCAGTCCTGAAGTCCACGGCAACCACAATAGAACGGTGGCCGGGAAGACGCATCAACTGGAAAGTGTTCTCAGCAGCTCTGAAGAAGAAATCCCAGACCTGACCGATCACATCCGCTGAGGATGTGGAAGAAGCCGCCAACACACTGGCCGCCAACATCCAGAAGTCGCTTAGTCGAGCTACACACACTGTTCCGGAAACAAAGAGGAGAAACTCACTCCCAACCCAGATCCAGGATCTCATACAGCGTACCCGCCAACTGAGGTGGCGGTGGCGGCTGACTAGATGCCCTTCCCTAAAGACCCTGGTAGAAAAGGTCAAAGAAGAACTGAAGTTGCATGTTACAGAGGCCTGGTAGAGCCACATCGCGTCGATAGATGGAGACGTCCTCTCCATCGACCGGCTGTAAAAACAGCTGAGCGCAACATCGACGCCAACGAGACCACTGCGAGATCGGGACGGCCAAATGTGGTACAAAGCGGAAGACGAGGCGGAGATCTTCGCCGAGTGCCTCGAGAAGCAGTTGCAGCCGAATCCATGGGACGACGCCGAGAACACAGCAGCACTCAGCGAACACTTGGAGAGATACTTCACCCCACCCATCGAGACCCGCCATGAGAACCCAGTTATCGTCTCGCCCAGCGAAGTGGAAAGGGAGCTAAAGAGATCTAACCCAAAGAAAACACCTGGCGTCGACACGATCCCGCACATGGCCCTCTGCGACATCTACTGCGATGGACCATCGCGGCGATGACTAGAATCTTAAACGGAGTCACGCGCACCGGCCATTTCCCGACGGCCTGGAAGCTCGGTCGGTTGATAATGATACCGAAGCTCGGGAAGAATCTACAGAAACCGGAGAGTCATCGACCGATCGCGCTTCTCAGCACCACTGCCAAGGTGTTCGAAAGGTTAATGCTAAAACATCTGCAACCACACATAGCACCGCGCCACGAACAGTTCAGCTTTCGTAAAGCGCGCTCCAGAACCCTGCAGCTAACGAGAGTGCTTCACTTCCTGGCCGAGCCGAGAAACAGGAAGGAGCAAGCAGCGGCTGTATTGCTGGATATTGAAAAGGGGTTCGACAGGGTATGGCATGAGTGGCTGCTATTCAAACTATCTGCGTTACCAGCTCCGCGCTCTGGCCTCCTTCCTAAATGACAGAAGACACGTCGTGACGTTGGAAGATGCTACCTCAAAGGAGCGCCGCATCCTAGCGGGCGTCCCACAGCGAAGCTGTCTGTCACGGGTCCTTTATGTTCTCTTCATCGACGACTCTCCGGTGATCGGTGACGTCCAACTGGGACTTTTCGCCGACGACACAGCCTGCTTCACTTCGTCGATGACTATCACCCACGCGACGAAAAAGTGAGCTGGTGCATCCCTAGGGACCCCCCGACGTCTCTTAATCTGGCGGGCAGGAACCACCGGTGGGTTTTTATTTTTAATGGGTATGCCTTCCTGTGAGGAGAGCCCTACATAACCGTCGCGTCGTCCCCAAGACGTGGCGGTATGCGTAATAAAGCATTTTCCCACCGCCCAAAAAAAAGCCGCACCGACTGCTCGACCAAGAGGTGCCGTGGACCAACTCGGCGAAAAACCTGGGCGTAAGCAGTACGTCGAAGAGGTCGCTTTAATTCTCGCCGGCTCCACGTGTAACATCGTGTACAGAGAAGCTTTATAACAAATTGTTATACCTAATACTCAAAGTTAACTTTTTCCTGTAAAACACCCAAAATATAACCAATGGTTTTGCACGTTCTGAGTTTCACAAAACGTATCGTGTATGTGTTTTGCGTTTCGTGTATTTTACTCTGAATGTAGCGTTCAAGTTCACTTTCTTTTCTTGATATTAATTCGTACAAATGAACAGACAGTATCTGATAATCAGAGTTATTATTATTAGTAGCCAGAGTTAAATCGAAGTCCACGCGGACGGAGTCGCGGGCACAGCTAGTCCTTACTAATATTATAAATCGGAAAGGGAGTTTTTTTGTTTGTTTGTTCCGCTTTCACCCCGTAACTACTGAACCGATTGCTTTGAAATTTTGCAGACGTAAAGATAGAAGTCCGGATTAAATAACAGGGTACTTTTTATTCCGGAAATAATTGATGTTCTCGAGGGAATGTTCGCCTTTATACCGCAACTAGCTTTCCGCCCGCGACTTCGTTCGCGTAAATTTCGGATTTTGGGGTCGTAGGTTTCGGAGCCTATTCATTACAAACAAACAAAGTTTTCCTCTTCATAATATTAGTGTAGATGTAGATATCTAAACCCAAATATTTTACGGAATCCTCTTTTTTTCAAAATAAAATTTAGCCTATGTTACTCGTGGATAATGTGGCTTTCGAATGGTGCAAGAATTTTTTAAAACGGTCCAGTAGTTACTGAGCCTATTCATTACAACCAAACAAACAAACAGTTTTCCTCTTTATAATATTAGTATTATACCGCAATATAACCGAATTCTACGCGGGCGAAGCCGCGGGCGGTAAGCTAGTTTCGATAAAAAGACGTGATAGTATCCGGTTTATTTCACTGTGAGTGAATCTCACGGTAGTGAACAAGCGCCATAAATTAGAACTGAAACACCCTCAAATCTTACGGCGGTTAGTGTCGAATAGACTTGGGTACTTTTCATGTCGTTCGGTCACTGATTGCGGGGACTAAATAGTAAATAGGTACGAAAGAACAAGTTACGTGAGGTTTTTATAGAGGACATACTAATTATACTATGTACGGACAGCTGCAGAGAAGAGTAACCCCCCGCCCATACAAGGTTTCATTACTAGGGGGTTACCTTTCTCTGCAGCTGACTGTACAAGTACAGAGTAACAAAATGAGATTAAAATAAAAAATCAAGTAGAAGCGTTCATTTTTATTTAACTTTTTTATAACGTAGTTCAAAATGTAAAATTTTGTAAAGTTCTGAATAAAATGTATAACAATACACATTATTAACGTAAATATATTAAATATAGCTATGCAATTAAATTATGTAGTCATCTAAACATTACTCAAAGTTTAAAATTCTTATAATATCTAAGTAAATAATTCACTAATGGCATTCAACGCATAAAACGGTACATTTGTTTAAAATTTCCACCTACAAACAGAAACACTTAAAAGATGTAACAGAAACAGCAGACAAACATTGACATTAAACTTTAAATCAGTTTATCTACTCACAGATTAAACAACTTAAAAATAGATTATAATTTTAATTAATCTATAAAAATAAGAACACTAATAAGACCTTACAGATTGATGATATTTTATTAATTTTAAGGTGAAACACACACACATTTTGGCACAAACTACCAAAATTTTATCAATCAGACATTTTTCATTATCATTTGGCAAAAAGACACTTGGGTAATGAATGTACTTAATTATGTACCTATGTCGTTTAATTTATAAAAGTTTTTCAACATGATTATTTAATATTGTAACCTAAAAATCGTACAACTCGCTTAATAATCTAAAATTTGTTCTGAAAAGCCAACTGACATGATTTATCTGACAAAACAAATTACTTTGAGCCATAACAAATAAATAAATAAATAAACCTTAAAATTCGGCAATTTACTTGATAACTAACAATATACATGGGCTAATAAGGTTTTTGTCTCACTGTTTATTATTGTAGGTCCTATCCTGACTGTCTCAATACTGATTTTCTTAACGTTAACGCGCTTAATTATTGTTAAATGATAGGTTTCCACTTATTCCTAATAATATCACAAACATGTTGTGAGTCTCATAAGTTGCTTAAACTCGAGACTGATTGAAAATTCAATAAGTATTCAATTATTCGAAGTCCACTTTGTAGTGCTGTAAGGCTAAATGGGATTTATAATGCACATCTCTGTTAGCACCAACTACAAACTAAGATAACTTATCAATTTAAAATATTCGCTCACATTTCTGAGTTTAAATATTAAAACCAAGTAGATTTTAAAAACTAAAATTATAAAACTGAAAAGTCAGCTTTAATTTTAATAGTTCAACATCAAAGCAGTTGAAAGCCAAAGCAAAAAAAATAACCTTTTGACAATGTTTACGGCATACAATCACGCATGCGTTCCCAAATAGGGTAGGCAGAGCACACGAATCGTGACATAGACAAAACCATAACTATTTCACGTTTCACATAATTTTAGGTTTAAAAACAGTTTTTTAAATATACAGGCCAACACGGAAATCAGCAATATCCGTCGGCAACTGATAGGGCTACTAATTTCCCAGAAATATAATTTCACAGTTTCAGAGGCAGCTCTATACATTGCAAAATAATATTATCAAATAACAAATTCTAACGATTATCATCAGCATTACAACAAGAACTCTATGAATACACCAACCAATTAAAATAAAATTATATTTTAAAACTGTATGGTGATGTGTTTTAGAGGATCATAATAAGTAATCCTGCACTTTTTTTTATTATGAAATATTATTATATGAATTTTATAAGCTCATAACATTTAATCTTTCTTTTCATGGTTGTACATACATACAAACATACATATTCTCACGCCTGTATTCCCAAGAGGGATAGGCAGAGCACATGAATTCAAAAATACAGTGCCAAGTTTAGCAATATCAGGGTAACCAGATGGTTAAACGTGGTTATGGTCATGGTTCTACATTAATCTAAGTGCACATTTTCACACTCTATCATATTTCCTTCAACTTGACAGTCTTCAACTACTTTTGCTATGACTTTCAGATTGATAAAATATATCTACAGAACTTTCCTCTACATAGTGAGATTAGTGAGGTTTTTATATTTCTGGTCAGCCTTTATTGCCATGATAGACTGGACCTATAATTTTTAGTTATGAAAAAGAATGAATAGCATTAAACTAAAGTGGCCTTTGATAATGAAGTGTAGGACGGCAAAACGTTTTCAAGGCACATTCAAATTGATACTTTCTGGACACATTTACATGAAATTAAGGCACACTTGAATGATTTGTAACCACCATAAATATCAAATACATTAATTAACAACAACAATAAAATCTAACCTTATTTTTTTACTAGAAAACAACATTTGAACCATTGAATATTCAATGTTGAAAAGAACTTTAATTTCTTTGACCATGGCTTGTCCACATATGTTCTTTGAAAGTTTCTCTCATTGTAAATGATCGAGGGCAAAGGTAGCAACATAGCCTATTTGTTAGATCAGAGTGCATGAGTCTCACATGATATTTTAGAGCTGACTGATTGGAATATTTCATACCGCAATGTGGGCAGTCTCCACAAATTGCAGCATGGTTTGATTGCTGATGTGAAACTCCCTGTGATGTAGAAGCACCTGCAGCGAGTCCCGAAACACTAGACATACCAGCAAGTAGTAAAAGAGCTTGAGATTGTTCCTGTGCAAAACTATTTTCACCATCTGTACTGTCCTGCTGTTCTGATAGCAGCACTTCTGGTTCATACTCAATATCAGATTTTGGTGATTGCTTTTCAGGCTTCACATACAGTTCATCTCCGGGAACAACTTTTATAGGGCTCTTAGTAATTGAATTCGCGCAAGAGTCATTGTTTGTATCTTTGCTTCTGGGCACACTTACATCGGTTACATTTGACACTTTTTTAGTTGAAGTATTGTTATTGGCACTGATATCACTCTTTGAGGGGTTGATTCCTAAAACAAAATTTCAATTAGGTATTTTCATTTGATATAGCTTTATAAATTTTAAGTTGACTAAATTGTTAGTTACCTGACAGTAAAGACCTGGCAAGCATGCTGTTTTCGTAATCTGGAAGACTGTCATCATTTTCTGAGATAGTAGCAGGTGCCGATATAGGGGAGTTATTATCGTCAATTTGTTCCGTTTTAATTAATAAAGGAATGTTGTCACCTTGAGCATTAACCTATAATTGAAAAAAAAAAAATGTTAGGTCCTTTTTTAAAGGCTTTAACTCCTCGTTTGCTTAGACACGGATCCATGCTCTTTTGATGGATACATACATACATACATACATACATATTCTCACACCTGTATTCCAAAGAGGGGTAGGCAGAGCACATGAATTCAAAAATCCAGTGCCACATTTAGCAATTTCAGCAGGGTAACCAGATGGTTAAACGTGATATTGCAGTGACAGATTGCTAGCCCATCGCCCACAATAGACTAACCCCTTTCACAGAGTCGACTCTTATGACACCCAAGGGAAGAAAGGGGAGGTGCTATTCTAACCCGGCACCACACGGGTTACGGGTTTTGATGGTTTTGTTTTTTTATTCTAATCAGCATAATTTGTAGATATCGAAACAGAAGAGACTGGAATGCACTATATTTTTTGCTTCCCGCATACAAGGGGTTAAACTGATTTGCTACAATTAAAAACTCTACCTGGTTCAATTTGGATCCTTTGCCATTAGCTAAGATAGGTTCTGATGAATTCTCCGTCTTCTTGTCAACTTTTTTCTCTGCTGTAAAAACTGGGTTATCTACCATTAAATGTGATAAGTGACTTCTAGCATAAATATCACATGCTTCTACTAATTTGCTCTTTTTGTGACCATCTGCAATATCATTGGGTTTGTCAGAAGTGCTACTTCTCCTTTTTTTCAGTGCAGGTATTTTAACTTCTTTATTTGGAGCACTCAACTGTGTCTTTGCTGATATTGTTAGCTGTGTATATAACTTGTTGGATGTGTTAGGGGATGTAAAGTTCTCTTTCTGAAAAAGGAAACAATTTATTTAAATCTATCTCTGGATCTGAATCTGTGAAATAAAATTTAAGCCTAGAGTGTGTGTTCAACTAACATGTACCTGTTGTGTTACTCCCGTCAAACCTTTAACCTGCAACAACGCAGCTGTGTGCAGGAATGAGGACAACTTGCTCTCCTCAATAAACACCTCCCCTTGGTACATGTAGGATAATAAACTAACAATGTCATCGGCTGATACATCTTTGAGAATGATCACTGGATGTTGACATGGATTTTCCTGAAATTTATTAAAGATAATTATTTAGTTACACTGTACTTTATACAAGCATATCTAGTTTTATTAAATTTCTTAACTATCGGACAACCTTCAAATGTTTGCTATATTTTGCAGAAATACATAATTCTGCTGTTCTGTGATGTTTACTTTGATATTTACTATCAAGATAATACTAAGTATTTTTGACATGTTCTTAACAGTGCAAGTTTAAATTAGTAAACAAAAAGGTACATGCATTTGTTGCATCATAGCAACTGCAAAGTCCTTGGAAATATACTTTTACAACAGAGGAGGTGTACAAACTGAACTCCAAGGTTATTAATGTAGCGAGTCATTCACCTTGAACACATTCCTGAAGTAGGGACTGCATGCTGACAGTATAACTTTATGAGCCTTGATATTTCGCCCTTCGCAGGTAAGTGTCACGTCGACCAGATCTTCTGAACATTTTAATGAATCCAACGCACTAACTATATTTGTCTGGAAATTGTTCCAACGTAAACAAAACTGATCTGCCATGGTTACGTTTTAGAAAATACTCCGCTTGCTGACCACCTTTATTTTGACACACTGCAATAAGATTGTTTTTTTAGAAAGGGCACTGTTCTACATTTTGTCTCGTGAGAAATAGTCATTACAACGCTTGTATTAAACACTTTCACTCAAAACTATAATTTGTTCGATTCATCAATTTGTTATCGGTCGTATGAAATGCACAAAAATGCAACGAATGACCTCCATTGATTCTTCTTTCACTCGAGGGCGCGCACTCGTATCGTATCGTACGTATCTCGAATCGTACGTATCGTGCGCGTGCGGTGTGCGTGTATTGGTCTGTCTTCTGTTATAAAAATTGTTTGACACGTCTTAAAAAACGTTAAACATTTTTAAAGCTAGTAAAAAGTTTTATGGATTATTGTTATGTTGGCTATTCGTATATTGACCTAAAATTTACTAAGTCTTATGGTAAATTTATATTTAATCGTATTATATTAGGACAGCATTACACCTGTAAGTTTTACTTACGTAAGTAAGGACACAGCTATAAGTTAGAATGAGACAGCATTGCTCATTTCTCTTTTTAGTAGATAGCTGCCTCCCTACTTACGTAAGTAAAACTTACAGATGTAATGCTGGGCTTACATTTACACTGTCAATGTCAATGTAGTACGTAGGGTAGTGGAACCAAAAGATGAACACCCCCCAGAAGTTGAACGTTTGGCCTTAATTAAATAGTGGCATACTTTATACGCCAAAAAATATTTTTTCATAATGCAGCAACACTTTGCCGAGGTGAAAAACATAATTCAAGAAAAATTACATCACGGACGTGAACGTGAGCGATCTTCGCGTCTCGGATTCCCGTCAAAAGTGCCAGTTGTATGGAATCCTTATTAAGAGACGAGCCTCCCATTTTAAGCTTTTAATTGCATATCAAATTGAATAATGCATTGATTAACATTTTTATGCTTGGTATGTATTCTCGACTATATCTTTAATATTATTGTAAATAAACAAAATGTTTTTTTGTATTATTTAACGAGTAATTTGCTGTTCAAGTAATGGTTCCAAAATCAGAGGTATGAGCTAATAGTTGAACGGCGTTCAACTATCGGGCAAAATGGTATTTTTACAAATGCGTTTATAAAATCACACGAAAAAGATAGACTCACCGATTATGGCTCAAATTAATTGTATAATTGTCGTAGATTTTTTAACCAAAAGTTGAACAAAGTATTTTGATGTTATGGCAAAGAAATTCGATATTTTTGTTGTATGGGAATCGCGACTGTTCAACTATTATTTCACGCCCAAAAGTTGAACTAGTAATTTTACTAGTTCAACTTTTGGTTTCTATTTCAGTAGATGAACATTGAACTAATTAAATCGGTTTATCTTATAGATTTCTTTGCCATAACTTGAACTACTAAAATTTTGTCGTTCACGTTTGGGGCAGGGTATCCATATGAACATTTTTATCAAGGTAATATTCCAATAATTATTTTTGAAAAATAAGTTACAAAATTTAACATACATACATACTATTACATACATAACACCTGTATTCCTAAATGGAGATGGCTGAGCACACGAAACGCTTTATATACAATTATATTTCCTATTACTTTACTATCAATATACTAGTTCATCTTTTGGGACAATTCGTTCATAAATAGGGCACATCGTTCAACTTTAGGGCAATTTGCCTAAGTTGCGCAAAAACATTTTTTATTTATTCGTTTGTATGTAATACATAGGTTTTAAGTAGTGAAATGCAAAGTCGACTATGTGTTTAGTGTTGCAAAAAAAAAATCACTGTCATACATGACTTACAACACTACGAAAAAAAAGTTCAATGAGTGGCAGTCGCTTAATCGTTCAACTTTTGGTTCCACTACCCTACAGTACGTAGTCTCTGAATCTCCTTTGAATTGAGAAAAAAAACTAGCTAAATTGACATTGACGTTTGCCGTAGCCATAGAGGATAGAACCTATAGAGAAACAATGTTCGCAACCCCGGTCAGTGTTGCCAACTTAGTGGATTTACCACTAAATCTAGTGGTTTTGGCACCCCAGTTAGTGGTGTAAATTTGCATTTAGTGGCTGGTGGTTTTTTTTAGTGGATTTTATCAGAGGATTTTTATCTAAAATTGCTTATGCAATTTTTCATGGAGACACATTTTTATGCTAGAAGATACCTTTTCATTCCATAATCGACGAAAATATTTTAGTGGGAAATTTAGTGGTTTCCAGATTTTGAACAGTTTAGTGGTTTTCTGGTGGTGGTTTTGGAAGAAAATCTGGTGGGGAGCTAGACTAACCGTTGGCAACACTGACCCCGGTCCGCAAATAGTTTGTTGATTTCAACATACTAAACGTCACCGTCACTGTCACAGAAACTGTACAGAGCCAATAACCGTAGAGAAAAAGGCACTAGCGTTACGCGCGATCTTGGACCGGCCAATAAAAGCACAGCGATCACTTCAATTGTTTTGCGGAATAATTTCCGAACAATCAAGATGACATTAGTACTCTATAGGTTCTATCCTCAATGGCCGTCGTAGCTGACATTTGAAGTGTGACCATACACGACGGAATTTAGCAATTTAAAAATATTAACATACTCATTACGCGCACTTTGTATTTTACTATAGAATAATTTCTAGCATTCAAGGTGGTTTCCAAGCGTTCCAGCTTGATACTTAGTAATTTTCCTATGTGTGGTTTAAATTTTATTTTCAACAGTGAACAAATACAAAATAGGACAAAACTAGCGGAATTGAATGGCCTTAAGCCTATGGGCCAGGTTGCACGAAAATAAATGATTTTTATTCATATCTTTATTTTATTTAAGCACATAACAAATCAAAAATATACCACCTGTATTCCCAAAAAATGTGGACAGAGCGTATACAAAAAACGGTTTATATGATTTATTTTGAAAGTTTTTAAATTTTAGATTTCGATTTAGAAAAATATGCTAAAAGTGGCCACATACCGTGATTTCATCTTGATTTTGTTCTCTACCTATCCCTTCTAAGAATACAGGGATAGTGAAATAAAAATTACAAAAAGAAAAACTCAAAAAGATATTATTATAGTATTAAGAAAATTTTATGTACATCCTATTGTATCTACAGTGGTTTCATTATAGCATGGTGCGGGTTACATCTGTCAAATCACATACAAAAAAGAAAGTAAAAGTGTCGATCTTTGAGTAAATAAAACGAATGATATAAAATGTTGATACCGAATAACATTATTAACATTTTGCGCAAATCATATCCAAGCAACGAATAAGACTTACTTCCACATATTTAGACCGTAGCAACTTTTTTCGACTAAAACGAAACGGCGCATCAAGGTGTCACCCGCACCATGCTATAGTGATAGTGAAATCACTGTAAAAGCCCTAACTGACGACACGAACTTGGTGCGCTCCAAGCTCCAAACGGTGTGCACGACTCGCCACACCATCGCATCCAACCAATGCGGTACAGTCACGTACAGTGCCTTTCGTGCTACCGTACAATGTTCACTTCGACAACAACGCCTCCGACTTTATTCAAACATACCAAAATCGTGTTAGTTGGGGCAACCATCGTACCTATTACACCTATCAAAAAGCAGAGGAATAAAAGAAAAGAATGGGCAAATGGTTTTAACAATTTTTGTAAAATTATTCATAGCATCTTTTCTACAGTAAAGTTTGTGACTAAATTCCCACAAACATGGAAAATATTTATAGAGTTCGAACATTTCCAATATTATTATATATTTTTTCTATTATATTCACGGGTTCTCGATCTGACGACATTCGAATAATTCGAATATTCGGCAAAAAAAATATTCGAATGTTTGGGGTATGGTCAGGGGGGTGTCACTCCGCCGTTCCGCCGCCGAGCTACAAGT
>BHDV01026675.1:0-17758 GCA_005406045.1 Adoxophyes honmai
ATTTGTAGGTTTCAGCTTCTGAGAGAGACTTGAGAGTTATTGTTATTATTATTAATTAACTATATTTGTAACTTGGTCGTGTAATACTAATCCAATTAAATAGCTGACATCTAGTCCGTCACATCGGTCATTGATTACACGCCTAAATTGCGAACAGTGGCCAGTGGCTTAATAATCCCGGTTCGTGACTGTACATAACGCTCTTGGACTATTCATTATACTGGTAGCGTAACGCCTAGTTTGGACTAGGCAAATATTTAAGCCGTTTGCGGGTATTTTTGGAACTAAACGTGTCTGAGAAATGAATTTTTTTCATTATACATATTATAATAATATGTTCAGTTTCCTTTACATTTAGCCCCCATAACACGTCAATAACAATAAGCTTAGATATTATTACCAGCTAGAACTCTACGAAACTATTTGTATGACCATATTAGCTTACGCAAAAGACCATAATATAAACCGGAACAGGCAGAAATGAAACAGCATATCAACGCTGAATTTGCTTCGCTGTTAAGTAAACCGCGAATTTTCAAAATTCTCCAAAAAATTTGCGTAAATAGTAGCAGCTAGAACTCCACGGAACTATTCGTGAGACCATTATTTACTTAGGAAAAAGACCATAACATAATCTGGAACTGGCAGAAAAGAAACAGCATATCAACGCTGAAGTTGGTTCGCCGTTAGGTAAGAAAATACATACATACACATACATACATATTCTCAGGCCTGTATTCCCAAAAGGGGTAGGCAGAGCACATAATTTCAAAAATCCAGTGCCACGTTTAGCTATTTTAGGGTAACCAGATGGTCAAACGTGATATTGCAGTGACAGGTTGCTAGCCCATCACCCACAATACACTAACCCTTTCCCAGAGTCGACTTTTAAGACACCCACGGGAATAAAGAGGGAGGTGCTATTCTAACCCGGCACCACACAGGATTGTTTTTTTATTACACAAAAAAAAAACAATTAAGACGTTACCGGCTAGACCTCCATGGAACTATTTTGAAAACTGCTTTATCTATCGTTTGAGATCATAATGCGTATACCTAAAATGTTGTGAAGATTTGACCATTAAAAGTCTTATGTTATCCTGAATCATTCAGAATAATGGACCATAAGTAACATCGTATCAGGTGAGGCAAATGTGATAACCACGAGTCAGTTCTTAGCTACATTGTCGGAACTAGCATTGGAATTTAAACGCAACCCGTTCATCTCTGATATACGCCCGAATAGGTACACCACAGCAAAAGTTACAGTCATACATTTCATTGTTATATCTTTAGCTATGAATTTCAACATATTATGCGTAATCTTAAGTAATCTTTATTTACAAAAAATACATCGTACTGCAATTTAACCATTTCACATTAAATATTAGTCTGTGTCATGATCATGAAGTCATCCATTTCCAGCGTCCTTAAAAAAGATAAATTAAAGTGTTCGATAGATACATCAAAGATAATCTGAACTACATTTTATCTAATGATAAACCACCTCTCAGCCAAAGATACTCGCCAATGTCAAGTTGCATCTGAGTAAGAAATGACGTTCACTACATTAATTTTCGCAATAGTTCTGTTCCAATATGTTGGAGCAGTTCCGCGGGTGGACCCGCTGGTGGACAGCAAGGCGGGGCTGATCCGGGGCCAGGCGGCCGCTGACGGGGACTACAGCATGTTCCTGGGTATCCCTTACGCTAAAGTTGACGAATCCAATCCTTTCGGGGTAAGTTTTAATTAGCTAGTACAGAAACTATTAAAGGAGAAAGTTGCATGAAATAAGCGACGCTGTGGTGCGTTTTAGAAAAAATCTTATGTAAGAGCAGTTTTTAAAATGACCTACTTTGAGTTATTTTTCGAGTGCATTTACTATCTAAGATAAGTCACGTAATACGTTAGTACGTTACACTATCTTTGACATTACATAGTTCACATTCAAGTTAAAAAATGTCCTCGACGACGGAATCTTTTTCACAAACTATATTGTTTTTTTTAGCTAATCAAAATAGAATATTGAAATATCTATTACGCTCATTTTGTATTTCAGCCGTCGGTTCCGTACCCGCCATTCGAAGATACTTTCTCTGCTTTTGACGATTCAGCAATTTGCCCCCAAGTTGAAGAATTCAACAACACCATTGTCGGGACTATTGACTGCTTGCACCTCAACGTATACGTACCAACTGCCGCTTCCTCCAGAAACCGTCTTCCTGTCCTCGTTTGGATTTATGGAGGTGGCTTTGAAATCGGCTTTGCCGGACGGTACCTCTACGGTCCAAAGTTCCTAGTCAGACATGACGTCGTATTGGTCACGCTTAACTACCGTCTTGGGCCATACGGTTTCATGTGCCTCGACACGCCTGCAGTACCTGGAAACCAGGGACTCAAAGATCAACAACTAGCCCTAAGATGGGTAAAAGACAATATAGAAGCATTCGGCGGCAATGCTGACAAAATAACCATTTTTGGTGAAAGCGCTGGAGGGGCATCTGTAGATTTTCACGTACATCAACCACAAGAAAACTTGTTCCAACAAGCGATACTGCAGAGTGGAACTGTCCTTAATCCTTGGGTAGTAACAAACCCTGGCAATGAAGGACCGTTAAAACTAGCCGAGTATCTCGGTGTTGTCACCAGCGATGTTGACGACGCGTTGGCATTTTTAGCCACAGTTGACACAAATTTAATAATAGCTGCTACTAATGAACTTGGATTGACGTTCAGGCCCTGTGTAGAGAATGTTTTCGATGATGTGGTACCGTTTTTGACGGAACACCCAATTAATTTAGCTGTGCCAAACGCTAGAACAATTAAACTGTTTATAGGATTTAACAACGACGAAGGACTTGCATATTATGGGAACGCTAATGCTGATTCGTTAACAGGTTTAGACATTGTCGGTGATTTCATTAACGAAAGTTTTGATTTAGATAGTCACACTTTTGAGGAAATGTCAGAGATTTTGAGACATTTCTATTTTGGTGACGAAGATGTTAACATGGAAATTCTACGTCAGGTTATCGATATATCTTCAGATATAATGTTTGGACACCCTACACAGCGGAGTCTTACAAAATATTACAATAACGGTGCTAACACCATATACTCCTACTTGTTTTCATACGCAAGTGAAAGGAATTTCGTGAAATACAATAATAACATAACTTTCGGCGGCGCATCGCACGCTGATGAAATAAGTTACTTGTTTGACGTGGCATATATGAAACAGGTCATGTCACCAGAAGAACAAGTCGTTGTTGACAGGGTGACAACTTTGTGGACCAACTTTGTTAAATATGGGTACGTGTTTTACAACAATAACAAGCATTCTCTTGTTTTTTTATAAGCAATCAGCTACCGCGTCACAGAATATACTCCACTTTATAATACCTACATACATATTACGCCTGTATTCCCACTTGGGGTAGGCAGAGCATACAAAACATTACTTAGTTAAAACTATGTCTATTTCACATTTTGTAGCCATATTTAGCATAATTTTACGTTCAAACATAAATTAATAAGGTATTTTAGTAAGAGGTGGCTAGTTTGTCGCTATTTCTGTCTATTTTTTCCGTGGATGTCGTGAAATGCGACTAAGTAACGTAAAAGTATACTTTAGGCGACAGGCTAGCAATTATTGACTATTATACCTACTTAGCTCCTAACCCAAAACCTAAAAGAAAAAATATGCTAGAAGTCTCCACAATGAGTCAAACAGTCACAGTTTTGTCTATGTACCGTCTCGTGTGCTCTGCCTATCCCATTTGGGAATACAAGCGTGATATGTATTTCAGATTTTAGGATACAGTCTAGCATCCTGTCACTATTATACCTCTTAAAACCTAAAAAGTATGTAGGAAGTGACTGCAAAACACTAAACGTCATGGTTTTCATTATTGAGCATTTAATTTCCAATGTTCGTCTGCTGTAAGTTTAAAATATTTCAATTGCAATAATAAGCAACATGTAATTGCTGCACGACGCGGCAACTCATATTTAAAATAAATACTAGCTGTGCCCGCGACTTCGTCCGCGTGGAATAGTGACTAATTTTCCCCGTTTTTTCATATTTTCCAAAGTTTCTTCGGTCCTATAAGTCGCAGCGTGATGTTCTATAGCCTAAAGCCTTCCTCGATTAAATGGTCTATCCAACAGAATAAGATTTTTTTAATTCGGACCAGTAGTCCCTGAGATTAGCGCGTTCAAACAAACAAACAAACTCTTCAGCTTTATAATATTAGTATTGATATAGATTATTACACAACAATGTCGTCAATGTACCTTGTCATCTTCCAGAGATCCAACTCCGGAAACAACAGACCTGCTGCCTATTAAGTGGATTCCAGCTACCAGCGACAGATGGAACTACCTGAACATAGACTCCGAGCTGACCATGGAGACCAGACCTTTCCACGAGAGGATGGCGTTCCTGGACCTGTTCTACAAGATGAACGAAAGCAATCAAAAAGGCTTGAACGGAGAATGAAAAATTTAAGCTCAAAATAGTTTATCTTGAAAAATACAGATAGCATGTCCTAAATCGAGTTTAAGTAGAAATGTGTCTGACTAATGAGTAGATTTTAATCTAGGCTGATGCCTATCACGCACTGCCACCGCTCTGTTCACTCGACTGTCCATGCTCCGCGTGACTACCCTCGTTACTATCGTTATTTTGTAACAGGTCTGGTGTATGGCGAATCGTATCAGTAATTTGGCGGACAGAAGGACTAATTTCCTATATTATATTCAGCTCCCCATAACACGTTCTATGTCAGGCGGTTACTTTTATATAATTTTTTGTAGTCACCAAAAAAACCCAAATTACTATATTTAAACTCAATCAAAAAACTGTTAGGCGTAGCCCTGAATGTAAAAGTTTCATTTTAAGTGCATTGGGTCATACCAAATCCAAATTTAGTGACAAATGTCATCTAGTTTTTTTTTATTCAGTTTTCCGGAGAAGTAAAAATTGATTTATCTATCTATCTGCCAAATTACTACGGCACACGATGTGCCAAACACCCTTTATTATTGCCAAATATGAGGTAGGACTGGTAGGACATGACACTACCATCGCTTTGTAAAGACACACTCACCAGCTGTTCTTGGATGAAGGACTACGAACGGATCAGCCCGAAATGTATATTATGAGATAAACTCGATTTAAGAGTTAAATATCCGTACTTTTCAAGATAATTTAGTCTCACACTTTCATGTTCAAAACCAAAAAACAGTTGTAGATATATTAGAAATTTTTAAATCTCTTGTCGTCTGTCAGGATATTGTCTCTTAAACAATGTAAAAAATTGTAATACCTAATTATAAACATAGATATGCTTAGCACGAATACTTTACGATGTAACATAAAAATGTTTATGTCAACATGTAAAGACAGCAATCGTTTAAAATTTTACTGTATGAAATAAAACCAGCGAAAAATCTGTGTTATTTTTTACTGAATCCCATTTTAAAAACTTTTTCATTCAAAAACTTGTTCACTTGTTCATTAGGTATGTTATTGAGATGGTCTTAAAATTGTTGAAAGATTGATCATTGGGAATAGCTGTTAGTTGATGTCCTGGCCACTTGGATTGTTTCCAAATCAGTATGATAATAAAAGGAGGTATATTTTAGGCGACAGGCTAGCAACTTGCCACTATTTGACCTCTTAACGTGAAACCGACAAAATCTGCTAGAATAGTGACTACGTAATGTGAACTTGTATGTTGGATTGCTTATACATACAATATTATATTATTATGATAACGTCATATTATGACAATATACATACATACATACATACCTACATACATAACCGTCACGCCTTATTCCCTGCGGGGTAGGCAGAGACAACAGAGCGCAATTCGCTTCTATTCTGACATACTTCTCTCGCTTCACTCACATTCATAACTCTCGTCATACAAGCTCGACGGTTTCGGGTACTCCTAATTTGGCCCCCCTTTAGTACATCATCAATCTGGTACATACATTCATTCATACATACATATTCTCACGCCTGTATTCCCAAGAGGGGTAGGCAGAGCACATGAATTCAAAAATCCAGTGCCACGTCTAGCAATTTCAGCAGGGTAACCAGATGGTTAAACTTGATATTGCAGTGACAGGTTGCTAGTCCATCGCCCACAATACACAAACCCTATTATGACAATATACTAGGTTTATTTCAAGTTTAAACGTAAAAAGCTTATCATCTCTTTCTTTCATTCTCGATTAGAGCGAAACATTATTCCATGTTGGGAATAAAATTGCGTGCTACTTTAGCAGATGGTTCAAATTAAAGAAATGCTGATTTCGTTACCCACTAACGGACGATGAAATATTTATTTTATTAGCAATTAAAGATGCAAAAAATAATTAATTGTCAAACTTATCCGAGTTTCCAATTAGTTGGATGGATAGCTTTTAGAACATTTATCTGTTATTCCCAGCATGGTGTCGGATTGAGAATAATACCTTTCCATTTCTCCGGTAGGTGTTGTAACTTGGCCAAGTTGGTTTTTACGCTAAGGGTGGCTACCAAATATAAAATAGCCATACTTTTGTCTAAATAACGTTTCGTGTGCTCTGTCTTATTCTTTTAGAAACACAGTGTTGTTACATTTTAAGTGACTTTTATTCTGTCGGTACGCAGAACAGTTTATTAGCAAACTTGGATCTCTTTTTGAACTATTTATTGCTGGCGAAACGAAAAACTATCGTCAACCATACTTTGAAATAGTTCAAAATATACGTAAATACACCTAAGTCGTCAGTGTTAAAAAAATATTCGCAATCGATTTTTTGCAAAAATCAAACATAAAGGCGTTGGTAAAAATAGAGAATTACATAACAGATCTAATAAATATCGTATCCATTAATATTTCGGGTATCCTAAAAATATAAGACAAGAAGGGGAAATATTTCAAATATTTAAAATTCCGTGCCGGGTTAGAATAGCACCTCCCCCTTTCTTCCCGTGGGTGTAGTAAGAGTCGACTCTAGGAAAGGGTTAGTGTATTGTGGGCAATGGGCTAGCAACCTGTCACTGCAATATCACGTTTAACCATCTGGTTACCCTGAAATCGCTGAACGAGGCACTGGATTTTTGAATTACATGAATTCTGCCTACCCCTCTTGGGAATACAGGCGTAAGGATATGTATGTATGTGTATATGTATTTTAAATAAAAAGAACACTTTATTTTATTTTTGTTAGATAAAAAAAATGTTTTGTAATATTTTATATTAATTATTTTGTAATGTAACCTACTACTATACTCGTATTTCATCACGTTTACTGCAGCTGCTCTTTTTGTTGGTCTTAATAATCAAGTTTTCTCTCTGGTTATCAAAGTTTGGCTGTAAGAGATCCCTTAAGGGATAAGCCCGTCTTTGTACTTATTTTTTTTTTTTTGTATTTTGTATTTTTTTTGTGTAATAAAGTGTTTAGGAACTTACTTAATATTACGCTTTCTGTATTATTGTTACTAAAGAGGAATTACTATTTCTGTCCATTCTAATGTACACTCACGAACCGGGATTGTTACGCCACTTGCCACTGTTCGCAATTTAGTCGTGTAATCAATGACCGATGTGACCGACTAGATATCAGCTATTGGATTAGTATTACACGACCAAGTTACAAACATAGGTAAGTGGCTCAACAATCCCTGTTCGCGATGGTGCATTCGGCGTAGATGGAAGATCATACTACGTCACTGGCTTAAACTTACTAAAACATCTGACGTCTGAGAAGAAAAAGATGTTTGTTAATTTTTTCTTAATTATTTGTGTGAGCGAGTTTGTTGGAGCAGTTCCGAGAGTGGACCCACTGGTGGACAGCAAGGCAGGGCTGATCCGGGGCCAGGCGGATACTGATGGAGGCTACAACATGTTCCTGGGCATCCCTTTTGCTAAAGTTGACCCGGCGAATCCGTTTGGAGTGAGTACATCCCCAAATTTTGATCTTAAAATTAATTCAGGGCTGCTTAGCACGTATTAACTATTCTGAATGGGGTGGTCAACTTGTGTGACAGTGAAATAGATAATTTAAAAAATCATGCGAATTGATTTGGTCTCAAACGAGGGCAAGCGTGAAATCCAAGGGAAACGAATTGTGAATTTATCTTATCCGGAATATAAAAATACATAATAGGCATAATAACACACACACTTACAACAACACGAACAACAATACCACGAACACGGATAACATAGGCACGATGAACCTTCACATAAACCAGTAGTATTAAGCACAATGAGCAACACTCTTTAACTAACTAACTATATACTTCAACAATTTCACTGTTCTGAAATGTCGCCACATTAATAATTGTACGTTATTAAATAAAAGAACAACAGTAAAAAAACAATACCTACAAAATGCTCTTTATACAAGGTGTTACAAAACTACGGGTAAAGCTGAAAGGGGGTTAAATGGCCCATTATAAGGAGTCGATTTATAATATTTGAGAACCGTAGTATCGCAGTTTGACTTATCGCCAAAATCAATTAAAAAAAAGAATTTCTCATTAATTTACCAACCCTATTACCATGTCATTAAAGAATAAATAACACAGAATGTACATTTTACCTAATATCCGCGGAAGGACTAAGAGTCAATAGCAAAATGTACAGAAGCCGCTGAGATCGATATTACAAGTAAAATAAATGGTAAAAGACCTGCAAAGATACTTCATGTTAAGTATTTTAACCTAAAATAACACAAATATTTCTTCATAACAAAAAACAAAATTACAGAAACGCCTCAAAATGTCCTCCACCTTGCTCTATGCACAACCTTGCGCGCCGGGATATGGCTTGTGTGGCATTTTGCACCATTTGTCGGCGTTATTGACGCGAAGACATCTCTCACACGCTGCTCCATCTCGATACAAATCTCGCGCACGATTCAAGTTGCCATCTTCATGGCCTATGCACAACATCATGTCGTAATATTCGGAAAACATAGCCATTTTTTTTACTTGATGATAAAAACCGTAATAATTGTAAGATATCTATTTGAAGATTTGAAATTGACAGCATAATGTTTCTTTTTAGACTTCACATTTTTCGAAGCCATTAATTCCTCTTATCGAGTTTGCAATCCTTTATGGAGGAAAAATTTAAAATCCGTCAAAGAATACACTCTGTTAAATAATCTATGATAACTTCAATTCTATTAAGTGACAGTTTACTAGGGTTTCCAATATTTTTGCTTTAATATTTTATTCGAATTTTTACCCGATGTTTTGTAACACGTTGTAGAACAGTAAAAGAGTAATACCATTTTGGGTTATAGAAATTAAAAGATAGAGGCATTATCGCTACTAAGCCATATCTCTTGGGCAACCTATTACAACGAATGATGTAAAAGACCAATTTAAGCAAGTGGTACACGTTATTTGAGATACACCACAAATTTCTACAAATGGGGAAATAACTAAAAAAAAATCTATGAAATAAATATCAGATACACTTAAGTAAACTGTTTGTATAGATGAACGTGTATGCAAAGGAGCAGTAAATGTAATACCTAATTGTAAAGTTTTTGGTTTTGTTGTAGCCTTCATTTCCCTGTCCCAAGTTCGAAGGCGTTTACGAAGCTTTTGATGATTCGATTATCTGCCCTCAAATGAAACTTCGCCAAGATCATGTGATTGGGTCCATCGATTGTCTACGTCTCAATGTATACGTACCTACTGCAACTACTACAAACCGTTTACCCGTTCTTGTTTGGATCTACGGTGGCAGTTTTCAATTTGGAGATGCGAAGAAATCCAACGTCGGTCCAGAGTTTTTGATTCGATATGGCATCATTTTAGTAACTATCAATTACCGGACGGGGCCGTACGGGTTTATGTGCCTTGAAACACCATCAGTGCCTGGCAACCAAGGTCTCAAAGACCAACAACTGGCACTGAGATGGATAAAAGATAACATAGAAGCCTTCGGTGGTGATGCCAACAAGATAACCTTATCCGGTCAAAGTGCTGGCGCGGCGTCAGTAGACTTTCACATTCATCAACCGCAGGAAAATCTATTTCATCAAGCCATACTGCAAAGTGGGACAATTCTGAATCCTTTTGTGATGGGAAACCCTGGAAATGAAGGAGCATTTAAACTGGCTGAACACTTTGGTGCTGATACACGTGACGTGAATGAAGCTTTGTCATTTTTAGCCAAAATAGATGTTGAACTTGTGATGATTGCTAGTCGTACCCTTAAATTAAGCTTCAACCTCTGTGTGGAACGCATTTTTGATGGAGTGGTACCATTTTTAACAGATTACCCCCTAAATTTACCGGTTCCTAATATTCAGACAATTCCGATTTTAATCGGTTTTACTAATGATGAAGCTCTTGGTTACTACGGAGATGCCGATTCCCAATTGTTAGAAAGTACTGACATTATAAAAAAGACGCTCATGAAAGAATTCGAATTTGACAGCCGTTATTATGACGAAATATCTGAGATAGTCAGACATTTTTATTTTGGCGACAAACACTTAGGTGAGGGTACTCGCCGTTCGTTTTTGGACTTGTTCTCCGACTTTGAATTTTTACACCCGGTTCAGAGAAGCCTTCGAAAATATTTTGACAATGGTGCTAAGACTGTGTTTTCTTATGTATTTTCGTACAACGGTGAGAGGAATTTTCTAAAACATTTCAATAATGTAACCTATGGAGGTGCAGGTCATGCTGATGAACCTGGTTACTTGTTCACCCAAGTGAAAGACACCATGCCAGTCAAAGATCAAGTCACTGTAGACAGAATGACGACTATGTGGTCCAACTTTGTAAAATACGGGTATGTATTTCTCATCGTATTGCAAATGTCACAATTTCATATGTATTAACAGATTTTACTGTACAAAGATACGAAATACAGAAACGTAACGAAAAATTGTTGATGAACAAAAATGGAAGTATTTGTGACGAATGTGGTCACTATAAATTTTATAACAAGAGTATACATTATCGTGATACATTTTTTTTTATTAATTAACATAACAATTTTCTTGGCTGATGCAACATATATATGATTACTAGCTTTTTCCCGCGGCTCCGCTCGCGTTAATTTTGGGGTAGCACAGAAGAGATAGCCCATATACCAATTTATAGCTTTCTACATAGAAAATTGCGGTATTCTCCACAAAACTTCCACCTCTCACTTTGTGAAACGGGGAGTTTTGAAGAGACAAAAAGTAGCCTATGTCACTCTCCATCCCTTCAACTATCTCCACCCAAAAATCACGCCACTACGTCGCTTCGTTTAGCCGTGAAAGACTGATAAACAAACAAACAAACACACTTTCCCATTATTTAATTTAATATTATAGTATGGATTTTAATTTATATCCCGTGTAGTGCCGGGTCAGAATAGCACCTCCCCCTTTCTTCCCGTGGGTGCCGTAAGAGTCGGCTCTGGGAAAGGGTTAGTGTATTGTGGGCGATGGGCTAGCAACCTGTCACTGCAGTATCACGTTTGATCATCTGGTTGCTCTGAAATCGCTAAACGCGAATACAGGCGTGAGGATATGTATGTAATTTGTATTTTAATTTTGCGCGCTATTCGAGGGCGTTTTAGTAAATAGTAAAAAGACAATTAATCTTCTTTGACGAATCAAAGCTGAAGAGTTTGTTTGTTTGTTTGTTTGTTTGTTTGAACGCGCTAATCTCAGGAACTATCGGTTCGAATTGAAAAATTATTTGTGTGTTGGATAGACCATTTATTGAGGAAGGCTTTAGGCTATTTAACATCACCCAGCGACTAATAGGAGCGAAGAAATATTGGAAAATGTGGAAAAAACGGGGGGGGAATAGTCACTCATCCACACGGACGGAGTCGCGGGCGCAGCTAGTTATTCATAAACCAACAATATATCAACACACCTAAACATCCAAATAGTTTTTATGTGGCTAAGTGGCTAGCTGGCTAGTGATAATATGCCGTAAATAATGTCAAAATTTGTCAGTTCAGTATATATTTTGACAGCCGCGTATCTTAGGGAATAAGGGTTAATTTATTAACGAAATGTAAGTAACTTTCGCCTTAATGACATTAGTGGGAGAATAATATAAAGTACCTATTTTGCTCGCAAAAAAGCGGGAGACGTATGAAAATCAGCGGCGCTTCCGCCTTTCTAGAGCTAAAACAGAGAAGATTTTAACAAAAACGCGTAAGATGTATGAAATATTGCGGCGCTTACTGTTTTTTGGAGTTGAAAAAGTTGTATGGGAGAACGATTTTTTAGTTTTTTAGTATGTTACACTAATTTTTTCCACACTTTCTCATCTTATTAACCTTCCCTGAACTTTAACAAACATTTTAAAAAAAGAATTGGCCAAATCGGTTTTTGCGTTCTTGAGTTATATCGTCAGGAAGGAAAACACGACTTATTTTTATATAGTAGATAATGCACGGTTGTGTGGTACCAGGTAGTTTGTCGTTTCTGTCTTGTTCGGACTACCAATAGTTCTGTTTTGCGTTATTCTCAAGTGTGTGAATTCCATACGATCACAGGTTTGATATAATAAGAAACTTAATTCAAATGTATCCTAAAATAAAACTAAACCTGCGAAAAAAAATATCCCCATATTGCCGTCGCTGCTTATTATGTGAATTATCTCCATAATGACTTATTTTAAAAAGGTGGCAAAAATGGGTATAATTTCTAAGAAAGTAGTTTTGAAAAATTAACAATAATTAGATTTTATGTCCGTGAAGTGTCGGGTTAGAGGTTAGAACAACACTTTTCTATTTATTCCGTAATGTTCTAAGAGGCAACTAAGAAAAATAGGTTTAGGTATGCTTCAGGTGTTAGGCTAGCGACCGGTCGCTATTAAACCTTCTTCATCTACTTTAATCCTAAAATTATGAGTGAAACGGCTACGAAACTAATGGCTTTATTTATACTACATTTAGTGTGCCGTGAATATTGCATGTTCATGTGTAATTTAAAATAACTATTACTGATATTTCAGGAACCCCACACCTGAAACTACAGACCTGCTGCCATTGAAGTGGGAACCAGCGACCAAAGAGATTTGGCATTACCTGGACATAGACTCGGAGCTAGCTATGAAGACCAGACCATTCCACCAAAGGATGGCTTTCCTCGACCTGTTCTATAAAATGAACGAGAAATATCATAAAGGCTTTCGTGAAAAAACATCCGAGTTATAGTTACTTTAGTAAAGGTCTTATATATTATAACGTTTTCATTTTTAATTTATCAATATTAATTATTATTATTTATAAATTTTCAGAAAGTCAACCCATAGAGGACAGATGGCCACCCAATTTCGCAAACCGTCAGTTTATTTCAACTTACAAAATGTCACAGAAACTGTAAAGAGCCAATAACCATAGAGGAAAAAGCCACTGCGTTACGCGCGATCTTGGGCCGGCCAATAAGAGCACAGCGAACGCCGCCATGCTTTGGCGGAATTGTCTTCGAACAAAAATTCAATGACATGTACTCTATAGGTTCTGGTAAACCAGTTGAAAAAAAAACATAACAAACATTAAATAATAACGTCTGTGTTCGTTACATAGTTGCTACATGCTTTGTAGCCACTTTTAGTATAATCTATAAGCTTGACCATAAATTAAGGTCCAGCCTTTGGCACTGTTTTACATCTTTCATCTGTTTTGTAACCTTATATTATGCTAGAAGTGTCTATGAGACGTAAAATAGTCACGATATTGTTTATGTCACGTTCCGTATGATTTGCCTACCCGTTTTGATACTAAGCGTGAATGTATGTATGATAATATGAAATATTAATAAAATTTGTCCGAGGAGATACAGCAAATCCTTCAAACCAAATCCATAAGAGACACACTAAAACTTAATGATTTTTTTTCGGAACAAGTAGAAAAAACCCCACGAAAATCAGCACAACTAGTCGTAAATGAGTTCCGCTTTTTTTAATTACTAAAGGAACCCAAAAAATATCTCACCATCTGATAACTTTACAAGCATTTTATCGATTTGCTACAGAAGGAATTAATCAAGATAACGCGCTAAAACTTTCGTAATTAAACAGATAAAATCCGCTTTATGTACCACCATCTGTATAAAAATCAAAAACAAAACAACACTAAATCTTACTTTAGCATACCTCGACCATCTGGCTACTTGAGATAAGTTGATTGACAGGAAATGGGAGCGGGCTGTATTTTTCTTCCAATTTTGCTCTCATGGCAATATGTTGGAGCAGTTCCTCGGGTGGACCCGCTGGTGGACAGCAAGGCGGGGCTGATCCGGGGCCAGGCGGCCGCTGACGGGGACTACAGCATGTTCCTGGGCATCCCTTACGCTAAAGTCGACCAGGCCAATCCGTTTGGAGTAAGTATCTCGTATAAACATGATAATTACCGTACTTGTGAAGGTAGTATAATACGCCAATCACAAATGCCATTGCCGTTTAATGGCCGGCGCTGACTGCCGGCATGGCACGGCAGGTCATGGCAAAGGATTTGTTACTGATATAACTATTTTAAATCTTATTACTATGACTTTAGAATTCATGTTACTTTATTTTGATACAACGATGCCGCGGCATGTCACAGCATGCCGAAGCATTCCACGGGTTATTTTACAGGATGCTGCGGCATAACTTGCCGTGCCGTTCCGTGCCATGCCGGCAGTCAGCGCCGGCCCTAAGCCAGTAGCTTAATTGCAATGATTGATATGTCTAGTTTGAAGAGTACTGAACACACACAACTACACGAAAAACTGTTAGAATTGTTAAACTTGGGACAAACCATGAGGTATGCAAGCTCCGCGGCGGAGAGCGCTGCGAGGGTGAAGCATACCAAATATTCTGCTTTGGAATCAACGTATTGTTTCGTGCCGGTTGCGGTCGAGACGGCTGGATCCTGGGCTTCCGAAGCACGTGAACTGTTTAAGGAGTTAGGTCGTAGGCTGCGTAATAAGGGTAGTGACCCTCGGGCTGGCTCATACCTGGTTCAACAGGTCTCCATTGCCATTCAGCGGGGTAATGCTGCTGGTATTATGGGGACCTTTGAGCCAGGTACGCTGCAAGGGGGGCTTTAGATTAGTTTTATGTAAATATTTAGTTTTAGTTATTTCATTTTTATAGATTAGTTTAGTTTTAATGTTTTATATAATACAATTGTAAAATGCTTTAAATAATACGTACAATAAATAGATATATTTGATTTAAAAAAAAAAAAAAAAAAAAAAAAAACAAAAAACAAAAAAAAAACAAAATTGTTAAATTGTTAGAATTTGTTATTTTGCTTTTATGTAACTTACATTTGTCTATTCTAACAACTGTAAATTTTTCTGTTACTAAATAACGGGGTACTTGAAAGGATATATCAAAATATTTTTTTGTTTCAGCCCTCACTTCCTATGCCCGTTTTTGAAGGAGTATTCGAGGCATTTGATGATTCAGCAATGTGTCCTCAAGTCAATCAGTTTGACAACTCAATAGATGGAACTCTGGACTGCCTTCGCCTTAACGTCTTTGTACCATCCACCGCAACTTCTTCCAAAAATCTTCCTGTTTTAGTTTGGATCCACACTGGAGCATATACGAGTGGATCTGGAAGTCGAGACGTTTATGGCCCCAAATTTCTGGTCAGACATGATATTATACTGGTAACTATTAACTACCGTCTAGGTCCATACGGATTTCTATGTCTGGATACACCTTCTGTTCCCGGCAACCAAGGTTTAAAAGACCAACAAAGAGCATTGCGATGGATTAAAGACAATATTGAAGCATTCGGAGGTGACACCAACAAAATAACTCTATTCGGACAAAGTGCCGGATCCAAGTCTATAGATTTTCACATTCATTTATCTGAGGAAATTTTATTTCAACAAGCTATTATGCAAAGTGGTACAATCCTTACTCCAGGGTTACTTAAAAATCCTGGCAGAGATGCGGCTTTTGACATTGCCAAACATCTAGGCTATGATACCAGCGATATAAATGACGCCTTATCATTTCTTAACACACTTGACACGAATGTTGTTATTGCTAGCGTAAATGAATTAGGATTACATTTTGAAGTATGTGTTGAAAAAGAATTTGACGGCGTGGAATCACTTGTGACAGATCATCCCATAAATTTAAAAGTACCAAATATTAGAAATGTGTCACTTTTAATTGGATTCAATAATGATGAGGAAATAATAACTTATGGTAATGCCGATGCTGATTCCTTAAGGGATTCTGATATTATTAGCGAGATAATTAAAACCAGTTTCAATTTTGAGAATGAAACATATTTTAATGAGATGGAGGAGTACGTCACGCGATTCTACTTTGGAGATAAAAGTCTAAGTGAAGAAACTTTACGAGAACTGTTAGACTTGGCATCAGACTTTAGAGCAGCGAGTCCCATGCAAAGAAGCATTAGGAAATTCTTTGACAATGGAGCAGAGAAAATGTTCTACTACATGTTTTCTTATGATGGACAAAGAAATTTTATGAAACACGTTTTGAATATTACATTTGGAGGCGCCGCGCACATCGATGAGCTCGGTTATTTGTTTGACATAGCTGTGTTGGACACTATAATGCCGTATGAAGATCAGATAATAGTCGACAGAATGACCACTATGTGGACCAATTTTGTGAAATACGGGTATGTATTGTAGGTATTCAAGTTTGACAGACTAAATATTAAGTTTTAAAGTAGTGTCAGATGAACTAAAGCGAAAGTAACCCTCAATGTTTTTATTCAATAATCGAAAATATTATTGATTTTTTTTACAAAACTTATCTTTTAAGTTTTTAGATTATAAAAATTATGTCTGTTGGAAAGACCAATCGAAAACTACATCAAAAATCAGTTAGTCAGCAAAAAGGCTTATTATTGCATGGTAACGTTGCTCTGAAAATAAAATCCATTCGAAACCGTATAAGTGTAGTGTGATGATGGTTACTAGTATGAAGATCTGCACGAAAACACATTTATTGCATAGATTTATGTAGTAGTAAAAGTGGCGGGTGAGCAAAATTGTCGCTGTAGTTTCCACTACATATATATAAAAAAAAATTGTACTTAACGCACAAATTTTATTGTGTACAACCATCCAATATCACGCGTGTTTTCCCAAAATTACGCATAATGTTTTTAGGTTCCAAGTCAGGTAAAAGAGGTATTAATATTGACAGGTAGCTCTCCTGTCATCTAGAGCATTATCTAAACCTTTCTTCGTCACCTCTTATGATATCCACTCTTGATCCACTAGATGGAACCAAGTGTTATTCTTAAGCCCATATCACACAAGGACAATAGTAATTAAGAACATTATCTTAGCAAAAATTATGATATTTTAAGGGATCCTACTCCTGAGACGAACGAACTGCTGCCAATCAAATGGATCGAGGCTACATCAGACAAGTGGAACTTCCTTAATATAGACAAGGAGCTGACTTTGTCCACAAGACCTTTCAACAAGAGGATGGCGTTCTTGGAGCTGTTCTATTACATGAACGAAAAGTATCAAATTGGATATAGGGACGAATAAAATGAAAACAGAAGCGTTTCATCAGTTTCATATGGAATGGAAGCTTTATTGTACGGATTAAATGAGTAAACCCTTTTATTAAAAATAAACAATGCTGAATTACAAAGTGTTTTTTAGATTAGACTAGCTTTTTCCCGCGGCTCCACTCGCGTTAATTTTGGGGTAGCACAGAAGAGATAGCCCATATACCAATTTATAGCTTTCTACATAGAAAATTGCGGTA
>BHDV01026675.1:20217-56511 GCA_005406045.1 Adoxophyes honmai
GACGGACGGACGGACGGACGGACGGACAGACGGACAACAAAGTGATCCTATAAGGGTTCCGTTTTTTCCTTTTGAGTTACGGAACCCTAAAAATGAATAAAACATTATAGGCACAATTTACATACATTTTTTTGAGAAACAGTAATTTTTCGAACATGCGGCAAATTTGCGATGACCCTCCTTCCCTGTGAACGTCCCAATACTTGACTCGCCAGTTAACCAGCTGCCTTTTAAAGGGTTAATAAAGTGGTCTTTAACATCCAAATTCATTCTGAAAAGTTTTTATGAACATCTTTAGGGTAACACTGATCTAGTGCATACCCTTTAGATAGTTTTCATTTATTTTAAAGAACAGGTCTAGGAAAGCCATCCTCTCGTGGAACGGTTCAGTTTCCACTGTCAGCTCGGTGTCTATGTTCAGGTAGTTCCACCGGTCACTCGTTGCTGGGACCCATTTCACTGGCAACAGATCGGTGGTCGCGGGAGTGGGGTCTCTGAAAATATACATCGTCATCTTGAAACGGTTGTTAAACAATCAAAATTGTTATTTCGTTAAATATAAAAGGTAGGTTGATATAATAGTGATGGGTTCCTATTGTGTCACCTAAAACCTAATTTTTTTCTTTATTCATTTGTTTAAAATTAGTCTTCATTTTGTTAGAACTTATACAAAACAATTTTATACAAACGTGTTTTTTTCCTCGTAGGCATAGGTATGTGACTGATAATATAATAAATTCATTCGTCTGTAGTAAATTCGTAGATTGTGAAAAAAAAGGACTGAAAATTCAAGATTTTTTTAAATAAATTATGTTTGAGAAGTTGTACGTACCCATATTTTACAAAATTAGCCCACAAAGTCGTCATCCTGTCAACAATGATTTGTTCTTCATCTGACATGACGTCTTTCATGTAGGATATGTCAAACAAATAACTTATTTCATCCACGTGAGAGGCGCCACCAATAGTAATGTTGTTTTTATATTTAGCGAAATTCCTTTCACTCGCGTACGAAAATAAGTACGTGAAAATATTACCAGCTCCATTATTGAAATATTTCTGGAGACTTCTATGAGTTGGGTGCCCAAATCGAATATCTGCACTGAAATCCATCATTGGCTGTCGAATTTGCTCACCCTCATATTTGTTACTAAAATAGAAGTATCTAATAAGTTTTGACATTTCATCATAAGTGTAGCTGTCAAAATCGAAACTTTCGTTCAGCCTGATACCGATAACGTCTATGTCTGATAAAGCATCTGCATCCATGTTTCCATAATAAAAAAGACCTTCGTCGTTATTGAATCCAATTAAAAGTTTAACAAAACGAGCATTTGGTACTGACAACTTCACTGTATGTTCGGTTAAAAACGGTACTACGTCATCAAAAGTGTTTTCCACGCAAGCCCTGTATGTCAAACCTAGATCTCTTCCTGCAGCAATTACAAGATCAGTGTCAAGAGTAGCCAAAAATGATAATGCCTGATCTACATCATCAGTTTCGACTCCATGATATGCAGCCATTTTCAATGGTCCTTCGTTACCTGGGTTGATCATTACCCACGGATTCAGGATAGTCCCACTCTGCATTATAGCTTGATGGAAAAGATTTTCTTGTGCTTGGTGAATGTGGAAATCTACAGACGCCCCACCAGCACTTTCACCAAACAATGTTATTTTATCGGCATCACCACCGAATGCTTCTATGTTGTCTTTTATCCACCTTAAGGCTAGTTGTTGGTCCTTCAATCCTTGGTTGCCAGGAGCTCTAGGAGTGTCAACGCACATGAAACCGTATGGGCCCAAGCGATAGTTCAGAGTAACCAGAATTATGTCATGTCTGACCAAAAACTTGGCACCGTGAAGGTATCTTCCAGCAAATCCGTACTCAAAACCACCTCCGTAGAACCACACAAGAACTGGCACTCGGTGGCTTGATAAAGCATCATTAGGGACGTATATGTTCAGATGCAAGCAGTCAAGTGTTCCGACTATGGTTTTGTTGAATTCTTCCACTTGAGGGCAAATCGCTGAGTCGTCAGAGGCAGCAAACGTATGCTCAAAATTCGGGTAGGGAACTGAAGGCTGCAATGAGAATGAGAAAATACCGTTATAAATTTGTATTGAAAATAGATTTGCTGAGAACGGAGCAAGATTACTAAATACTACAGTGGACGCTGATACTAAAAATATTTGAACAGGCAACAAAACCAAAAATGTAGCGTTAATTTGTGATCTAAAACTAAACAATACAAATTCAATAGTAAAATTGTTATACGTGCGAAGCAGGAACCATCAACGATTTTATGATATTTGTATCAGCCTACTTACTCCAAACGGGTTTGCTTCGTCGACCTTCGCGTAAGGGATTCCCAGGAACATGGAGTAGTCCCCATCATTGGCCACTTGACCTCGGATAAATCCCACTTTCGTTTCCACCAAGGGATCAACTCTTGGTGCTCCATTAACACACTGGTATAAAATTACTAATGCAAAACTAACTCTATAGAACATCATGTTCGATCCAAATGCTACTCGACATTGGCGAATTCAAGTGTTTGACAAGTCGAGTTTATCTTGAGATAAATGTAGTTTAGATGAGTATTTATGTAACGGTTTGTTTTATCTCTACACTTTGTTGCTGGACGGAACTTAATCTACCTTGTCCTTGATGCTTTCATAAGAGCCGGCAATTAGTGTACACGTGTCTTTTCAATCATGCCTTCTAACTTCATTTTCCACTGACAAGATGGGCCAGTTTGCCTGCAGATTTTTTTTACGTCATAGGTTTATGTCATACCAAGTTTGCTCGGCTAATATGTATAAATACTTTACATTGACAGGACTAACATCTAGATAATTAATATAGCGGATCAATAAAAGTAACTTTGTCTTTAAACCCAAGGTCAAAAGCAACTTTGTTACTACGTATAACTTTGACAACTTTATACAACTGAAATAGCTGGTCATTACAAGAAGAAAAGGTCGTTATAGGAAATAAGTAAAAGATTTATATTAAATGTTCAATGAAAGTATATAATAATATGTAATGGAACCTTTGACTTGAATGTGACATGGATAATTATGACTCCAAATGACATTAACTATAGAGTTTAAGCAGTATTCTCGTAGCCAATTTGATATCTCTCGTACATCCTGTAGAACAGCTCTAGGAATGTAAGCCTTTGGTGGAATGGTCTGGTTTCCATGGTCAGCTCCGAGTCGATGTTCAGGTAGTTCCACCGGTCCCTGGTGGCAGGAACCCACGTCACTGGCAGCAGCTCAGAAGTCTCGGGAGTTGGGTTTCTAAAAGTTCAAAATGTTTTAATTATATTTCACCTTTACCAGTAATAAAAAAATGGTGGGTTATTTTTAGTAGCGATTTTTTAGGGTTTCGTGCTTCTGAAGGAAAAAAAGGACCAATCATTTAATTGTCCGTCTGTCTATCTGTTTGTCTACATATACCGGTTTTCTGAATGTACATAGATTTATAAATCAAAATTTTCAAGTTTACCCAATCAAAATACATGGCCGTTCAAGTCGCATTTCCCATCAAATTTAGTGAACTAAAACCTAAAGGGCTACTTCCTGATTACTTACCTATAATTTAAAACTTAAAAAAAATGTTATTTAAAACTTAAAATTGTCGTCCGTGTGGTGTCGGATTTAGAATAACACCTCTCCATTTCTTTCGTGGATGTCGTAAGAGATGACCAAAGAAATATGTTAATGTATATTTTAGGCGACTGGCTAGCAACCTGTCACTATAATACCATCGCAAACCGGGATTGTTACTACGGGATTGCCACTTACCTATGTTTGTAACTTGGTCGTGTAATACTTATCCAATAGCTAGGCATCTGACTGGTCACATCGGTCATTGATTACACGTCTAAACTGCGAACAGTGGCAAGTGGCTCAACAATCCCGGTTCGCGACTGTACCTGCTAACTCAAAACCTACAAAAATATGATAGAAGTGGCCACGAAGCAATTAATTTAATGTGACTAAGAACGAACTAAGCAGACAAGGATAAACAGGTTGTTTTTTTTTCTAATCTGTTTATCTTTGTAGTAAGTCTTTGCTTGTGCTTGATAGCAATTATCGTACGATAATGGTACGAAACGCGTCAAACAAAAACATCAACTTTATCTTGTTCTGTGTCTTTTATGTCCAGGAATCATAAATAAAAATTATAGATACGTACCCATACTTAGCAAAGTTGGTCCATAAAGTTGTCATCCTGTCAACAATCAGGCGGTCATCATCTGGCATTATATCTTTCAGTAAAGAAATGTCGAACAAATAACCCAATTCATCGGCATGGGCCGCCCCTCCAACTGTAATATTATCCATTTTTTTCCAGTAATTTCTTTCTCCAACATAAGAAAACACGTACGAATAAACGTTCTCAGCCCCGCTTTCAATGTATTTCCTGATGCTTCTTTGTGTAGGATGTGCAAAACCAATGTCGGAGCTTACATTTATAACTGACTGTCTAGTTTCCTCACCGACATCTTGGTCGCCAAAATAAAAACGTCTAAGGACTTCGGTCATTTCGTTATAAATTGTTTCATTAACGTTGAAACTCTCCAAAACATTTTCACTAATGATATCGAGTTGTCCTAACAAATCAACATCTAAGGTACCATAAAAAGCGACTCCTTCATCATCATTAAATCCAATCAAGACGGGGATGTCTTTGGCATTAGGTGTCTGTAAATTCACTGGGTAAGTAGATAAAAATGGTACGACATTCTCAAATTGTTTCTCAGCGCAAACTAGGAAACTTAAACCTAGCTGGTTTGAGGCAGCAATCATTTGTTTTGGGTCGATTGTGGCTAAAAATGACACGGCAACAGTTACGTCATCCGTTATTAAGCCGAAATATTCAGCTAGCTTAAGAGGTCCTTCGTTACCGGAGTTCAGTACTACCCACGGATTCAGAGCAGTTCCACTTTGCATAATAACCTGGTTAAAAAGGTTTTCTTGAGGTCCATGAAGATGTAAATCAACGGACGCTGAGCCAGCGCTTTCACCGAATATGGTTATTCTGTCAGAGTCACCACCGAAAGCCGCTATGTTATTCTTAACCCATTTCAATCCTAATCTTTGGTTTTTCAATCCTTGATTACCGGGCACTATAGGGTTATCAAGGCACATGAAGCCGTAAGGTCCTAGACGATAGTTGATTGTTACCAAGATGACGTCATGTCTGACCAAATATTTTGGTCCGTATTCCGCTCGTCCGTTATTTCCGAAATTGAAACCACCTCCAAAGATCCACACTAGCACAGGAAGAGGGTTTCCCAAGCTGGCAGTTGTAGGAGCAAATACGTTCAAGTTCAGGCAGTCTATTTCTCCTACAACAGTGTTATTAGATAGTTCTAGTTGAGGGCAAAAGACGGAGTCATCAAAAGCATTGAATATTTCATCAAAATTGGACTGCGGAACGGAGTCCTGAAAAATAAAGGCAATATTATTACATATTTTGAAAGTACAGCTAACTCCTTTGGAATGTTATACGATACCCACTATATTGCCGCTTTAAAAAAAAAGGAAATTTTGACGTTTCTGCAAGGTCAAGAATCAAAATACTAGGATACTTTCAAGTTGACTTCAACAATAACAAACATTATAAAACAAACAAAACTATTACAACGACTTCATTGAAGATTTTTTAAACCTCGTTTAGGATTTAGAAAAATCAATTAAACTTAGACATTGCCTTTTGCCAAGCCATTTTAACTATTTTGCGGCTGAAACGGGCTGACAAAATTTTATGCAATATGTGATGTTTGGTAATAAAAGGGCTAAAATCTCGTCCTTATGAAGTTTACGATTGGAAATTAAACCTCTCTCTATTATGTAAAACTCATAGCCTCTGTTTCCAGGTGGAGCCTTGAGAACAAGCTGATTTTTATATTTTTCTAAGTGCTAGGTACGTGTGTACGTTCAGTCGCGCATCTGTCCCATTTCATGCCCAATATCTGCTTGGAGCGGACCCCGTTGACCGTGTTCTCTCGGTAAAAGATCTGGGCGTTGTCTTTGACACGCGCCATACCTATCGAGAGCATATTCGAACACTCGCGGTCAGTTCTTTTAGACGACTTGGCTTCGTGATCCGCAATCTTAAAGACTGTCATGATCCTTAGGTCATAAAACTTGTTTAATTATGCTCTTGAGAGGAGCAAACTTGAGGCTTCGGCTATAATTTGGTGACCGTATGAATACTCATGCTCTTTGTTATTAGAGAAAACCCAAAAAGTTTTTATGAGATTTTTGTTTAAAAAAGTGCGCTGACGCTGCTTAACGCGCTGCTGGCATCAGCACCTGAGTGTGATCTGTTTGCGTGGCGATGGCCGGCTGTGTGCTCAGTATGCTTGAGATTTTGCGAGTTGATGGGTGTTAGACAATCTACTATTTTTAAGTGATGTAAACTTTGTCTTTATTTTATGATTTTGTATAATATTGCTCGGTGTATTGGTTCACTGCAACGTCTGCAACGGCGTGAAATTGTATTTATTAATAAATAAATAAATAGATAAATGAAACGGTTACACTCACGTACATGTATCGTTTTGTTTCGCTATAACGGAGTCTCACGGTAGTTTATTGTACAAGTCATCGTTAATCATGTCACTATCATGGTGATTACTATTATAGTCATCATATTGACACGATTAATGATGACATACTTAAATATAACTTGTCTCGTCAAACTTACTCCGAATGGATTCTTCGCATCGACCTTCCCGTAAGGGATCCCCAAGAACATGAGGTAGTCTCCATCGGTGGCTCTCTGTCCTCTTATGAGTCCTACATTGCTGGCTACCACAGGATCCAATAGAGGGGAAGACCCAACATATTGGACCGCGACAGCTAAAGCAAAACTCAAAGTGAAGAACATCTTCGGGTGAGTTCCTGAATTGATAATGATGGCCAATCTGAATTTCCTCGGTATTTATAGTGATTTTAGTTTTAATATTATCTTGATTATCTTGATTATCTTGCTCATGAGTTCATTAATTTTATCTTGGATTTCCCTAAAAAAAGATGTCAGCAGTGATCGTTAATTGTTAATTTATCCTGTATTGGATATTGATGTCTATAATTAAATTATAGAAAAAAAATACTGACCTACCGTGTGGTGTAGGGTTTAGATTAGAATAACGCCACGCCTTTTCTTTGGTCCGCCATATGTATTTATCCTGGACTGAAATTTGCTAGGTAACCCATATGCAATTATATTCTTTGATATAATTATTAAATTACATAAAAAATGTGTTTGATCCATTAACCAGCTCGGTGAAGGTCGTTGTATGGCGGGATCTTAAACTATTATTATATCCCACTGCTAGGCAAAGGCCTCCTCCCCTTTCTTCCGCCACTCTACCCTATCTTGAGCATGCACCTGCCAATCGTCCTGAAAGTTATTATAATAGGTATTGCTCAATAAAAAAAAAGATGATATCATGTACCTAAATATTAAAAGATTTAAGAATTGTAATCATGAAATCATTGTGTTGATCTTAGATCTTTGTGCTATAAATTAATATATTTCGCATGTCATGGTTAGTAGCTGTTTAGTGGGTGCTATCCATATGAAGAGTATTATCGGATTGAAAGCCTCGTAATATTATGGTTACAAGCTAAATTATTAAAATTGCAATTTTTAGTTACAAAGCACATTTTTATTAGAACGTTTCGAGCTTTCAAAGACATAGGAGCAAGAATTTGTGAGTTTAAGATATTTTTTATTCAACTACATTTTATTTAAATCAATAATGTAATTTTACGTATAATTATATATATTATAATAATATATTATGTATATTAACCCGTGTGGTTTCGGGTCTAGACTAGAATAGCACCTCTCCATTTCTTCTGTGATGTCGTAGAAGGCGACTAAGGAAATGGGTTTATGTAATCTTTAGGCGACAGGCTAGCAACCTGTCACTACTACTACCTCTTACATCTATTTTCAAACCCAAAATGTTGCTAGAAGTGGCTGCGAAGCGCGAAACAGCTATAATCATGGACATTTCGTGTGCTCTGCCTAACCCATTTGGAAACATTGGCGTGATTTTATGTATGTATGTATGTATGTATGTATATTTGCGACAGTTAATTTAATTTCCCAGAATATAATTCTTTAGTTTCAGTGGTTAGCCTTATGTTTTGTTTAATAGTGTTACCTTCTTCTAAATTTTAAATCGTTTCTTCCTGTAAAATGTAAAATCATGTAAAATTAATGTTATAGAGGTACTTAATTATTTAGTATTTAGCATGTGTAGGTATTGTATACATTTGGAGCAAAAAAATGGTTACAAAAAATTGCTTATAATCTATTGGTGGAAACTGTTTTGACTTGACGTGTTTATACTTTATGAACTGTAATTTTGTGTTATTTATACTGTGTTACAATAAAAAAAATCGGATGCCAAAATTGGTACGTCGCTCACAAATTTAAAAATACCATTTCATTTGGTATTTAGTCAAATACCACACTGAAAATTAAAGGACCAACCAAACTCTGCGTAGTGACTGTGTAATTAACACATTTATTTGAAACCAATAATGAAATCGCACAAAAATTGGCTATCCCATGCAAAACGGTGGCTATCACATCAGCCATAGTGTAAGAAAGCTTGTGTATAATCTTGTATCCCGAGATGTTAAAACATAAATTTTATTTCAGACAGGATGCCGTTTCATTTTGAACATCAGATAGTGAAATCTACATGTAAATTTCATTCATTCATTCATATTTTCACGCCGGTATTCCCAAGAGGGGCAGGCAGAGCACATGAATTCAAAAATCCAGTGCCACGTTTAGTAACTTCTGGGTAAACAGATAGTTAAACGTGACATTGCAGTGACAGGTTGCTAGCCCATCGCCCACAATACACTAACCCTTTCCCAGAGTCGACTCTTACGGCACCCACGGAAAGAAAGGGGGAGGTGCTATTCTAACCCGGCACCACACGGAGGACATGTAAATTGTTATTAATAATACAGGTGACATCAAAATATTGATACAGAATGAGTGTTTCTTACTCAGTTCGTGCTGGACAATGAAATGCACTAACTCATTTGTTTTAAATTGTCTTATTAAATTTGAGTTCTCCAGTTCCAGCAACCTTAGTATGAATAAATATGCTTGATTTTATCAGGCTAGTTTTAACAAGTTTAACTACTGCATTCTGTTACGTAGCGTTGATCGAGTACGGAACACTAATATTGTATCACCGATTAAATTTTGCCCAGGGGAGAATTTTATAATTGATTAATTTTTCTAAAAATATTTGCATCCACAATGGCTTGGATTCGTCTTTGCTGTAAAATTGTGAACTGGATTTTGTTTCAATTAAAAAAATGTTTACCTAACTGTGTATCTTTTAAAATCACAACTCAAAACTTCGGTCAGTCAATCATATTTTTTATTTTCAACATTTTTTTTATACAGCAATTACAAATCATTCAGAAAAGTTTTGAGAACAAGTTTGTCACTCTAGTGCATACCCTTCAGAAAGTTTTCGTTTATTTTTAAGAACAGCTCTAGGAAAGCCAATATCTCGTGGAAGGGTTCAGTTTCCACTGCAGTTCGGAGTCTATGTTCAAGTAGTTACTGTTCTCTCTTTGCTGGCACCCATTTTACTGGCAGTAGTCGCGGGAATGTGATCTCTGAAAATTGACAACGTCACCTTGAAGCGTCATAAACTCATTAACCATCTGTATTTTTTACTACCTTAGATATAAGAACCAGCCCCCTTAGCACGATAGGGCGCGAGTAGAGATACGCGTGACATAGACAATACCTGTCACTCTCTAACCAGAGACGTCAGAAAGTGACAGGTAGACTATCCCGCGCGCGACGCGACTAGAGCGTGTCTTCGTGCTAAGCCTACTGGTAATAGTGATGGGTTGCTATTGTGTCGCCTAAAACCTATTTTAAAACTTATTTTTAGAACTTTCAATATACGACAATAAACCATTCGTCGACATTATTACACTGATATAAAAAATACATTCGCCTGGGCCCTGTTTCACGAAGCTTATTAGTCTAATAATATTAGTCCATGAACTAATATGTTTTACTAGTTTACTAATTTACGTTTCACGAAGCTACACTAATAAAATATTTGTTATTAGTCTAATAAATATTAGCTAATATTATTAGAGTAAAACGAATTTTGGTTTCATGAATAAAAAGAAAAACAAATACACTTGTAAAATACACTAAAAAAATTTGTAAAAAATATTAGTGGAAATTATTAGCGTCGCATTTTGCTAAAAATACTTTTAAAATAGGGTCTGATTCGGACGCTTCCGATGGTGAAGAAGGTTTAATAATAATCCGCCGTCTACGAAACTTTTTGGTTCGAAATACGTACGAATTCTTTGAATCCACATTTGAGTTTCATGAAAGATTTCATTTAAATAATTACTATGTGATAACTAAATACTGAGACGTACGCTTTTTCATACTGAGAGGAGGCCTGTGCTCAGCAATGGGACGTAGTAAGGCTGGATGATGATGATGATAACTAAATTAAACGAATAATTAGCTTTTGACGCCAATATACAAATATCAAAACAAAACGAATGGCGGTAACTTTCCCGCTTTTTTAATAGGTAAGAAGGCACGGGTAATAACTGCATTCAGCCAAATCAGACTAATATTTTTTATTAGTTTACCAGTATTAGTTACTAATAAATGATCTCATCTAACTTAAGTTTAGCCTGTAAGTTTTATCTCTAGAGCTACTTATCCAATAAAGTTAAAATGGTGTGTTAAATTTTGTATGCATAACTAATTATAATAATTATAATGCATTATGTATAGTCATGTATACATCATGTATATTATACGAATTACCATTTTTTTCATAATACGAAACCAAAATGATCTCATTTCCTTTAAGTTTAGCCTATAAGTAGATAAAGTGTAAAGTAAAAATATTTTCTGTAAAATTTTGCATGCCTATGAGGCAGAATGATAGTATTATTTACTAATTGTAAATACTGAGCTATGTATTCTTGCAAATAAAAATATTCTATTCTATTCTATTCTATACTCTAATAACTATTTTCGTGAAACAGAAAATATTAGTACTAGTAAATTTTACACTAGTAACTAATAACTAATATATGCTAATAAACTAATAGTTTCGTGAAATAGGGCCCTGTAGTAAATTCGTAGATTATGAAAAAGTAGTCTTGAAAACTTAAGATTTCTTTAATTAAATTATGTTTGGGAAGCTGTACGTAGCCATACTTCAAAAAAAACGGGCAAGTGCGGGCATGTGATTTTTGGACACAAACTATGTTAGGGATCGCGAGGGATACCCCATTTTTATACGTCATAGGTTTGTGTCGTGCTACGTTTGCTCGGTTAAGGTAAATCTTTATATCGATACGAATAACAAGTAGATATTTAATTCTGAATGTGTAAAAATACGTTTGTTTTAATTAAAACTCATAGTCAAAAGCAGTCTTGTTAATACAACTTTACATTACTGAAATAGCTGGTTGTTGCAAAGAGAAGAGTTGCGATGCATCGAAAAGAAGTTAGGTCGTTATTGTAAATAAGTAAAAGATTTATATTAAATGTTCAATGAAAGTATGTATTTAATGAAACCATTAACTTGAATGTGACATAGATAATATATGAGTCCAAATGACATACACTTTAGAGTTTAAGCAGTATTCTCGTAGCCAATTTGATATCTCTCGTACATCCTATAGAACAGCTCCAGGAATGCCATCCTCTGGTGGAAGGGTCTGGTCTCCAGGGTCAGCTCCGAGTTGATGTTCAGGTAGTTCCACCGGTCCCTGGTGGCTGGAGCCCACGTCACCGGCAGCAGCTCAGAAGTCTCGGGAGTTGGGTTGCTAAAAGTTCAAGACGTTTTATTATATTTCGCCTTTTCCAGTAGTAATAAATAGAAATGGTGAGTTATTTTTAGTGGATATTTCTTAGAGTTTTGCGCTTATGAAGGAAAAAAGGAAAATTTCCAAAATATACTAGATAATTTTTGCAGATGGCGTTTTATGTCGATACAGTTATAGAAGAGCAAAATAGACAATAACGATAAACTTAAGATTGTTTTCTAATCTGTTCATCTTGATAGTATATTTTTGCTTGATAACGATTAATGTGCGATAATGACACGGAACGCCTCAAATACAAACAACAAATTTGTCCTGTTCTGTGTATGTTGTGTCCAGGAAATCCAGGAATCACAAAAATAAAACTTTAGATACTTACCCATACTTAGCAAAGTTGGTCCACAAAGTTGTCATCCTGTCAACAATCACACGATCGGCATCTGGCATTATATCTTGCATGTAAGATACGTCGAACAAATAACCCAATTCATCGGCATGGGCCGCCCCTCCAACTGTAATACCCTCCAGTTGTTTCCAGTAATTTCTTTGTCCAACATAAGAAAAGACGTACGAATACACAGTCTCAGCCCCGCTTTCGAAGTATTTCCTGATGCTTCTTTGTGTAGGATGTACAAAACCAACGTCGGAGCTTACATTTATAACTGACTGTCTAGTTTCTTCGCCAACATCTTGGTCGCCAAAGTAAAAACGTCTAAGGACTCCCGTCATTTCGTTATAAAGTGTTTCGTTAACGTTGAAACTCTCCAATACATTTTCACTGATAATATCGAGTTGTTCCAACAAATCAACATCCAAAGTACCGTAGAAAGCGACTCCTTCATCATCATTAAATCCAACCAAGACAGGGATGTCTTTGGCATTAGGTGTTTGTAAATTCACTGGATAAGTAGACAAAAATGGTACAACATTCTCAAATTGATTCTCAACGCAAACCAGGAACCTTAAACCTAGCTGGTTTGTGGCAGCAATCATTTGTTTTGGGTCGATTGTGGCTAAAAATGACACGGCAACAGTTACGTCATCAGTTATTAAGCCGAAATATTCAGCTAGCCTGAGAGGTCCCTCATTACCGGGGTTCAGCACTACCCACGGATTTAGAGCAGTTCCACTTTGCAAAATAACCTGGTTGAAAAGGTTTTCTTGAGGTCCATGAAATTGTAAATCAACGGACGCTGAACCAGCGCTTTCACCGAATATGGTTATTCTGTCAGAGTCACCACCAAAAGCCGCTATGTTATTCTTAACCCATTTCAATCCTAATCTTTGGTCTTTTAATCCCTGGTTACCAGGCACAATAGGGTCATCAAGGCACATGAAGCCGTAAGGTCCTAGACGATAGTTGATTGTTACCAAGATGACGTCATGTCTGACCAAATATCGTGGTCCGTAGACCGTTCGTCCGTGACTTCCGATATTGAAACCACCTCCAAAGATCCACACTAGCACAGGTAGAGGGTTTTCCAAGCTGGCAGTTGTAGGAGCAAATACGTTCAAGTTCAGGCAGTCAATCTCTCCTACAATAGTGTTGTTAAATTCTTCCACTTGAGGGCAAAAGACGGAATCATCAAATGCATCGAATATTCCATCAAAATTGGGCTTCGGAACAGACTCCTGGAAAATAAAGGCATCATTACACATTTTAAAAGTACAGCTAACTCTCTTGAAATGTTGATACCGACTATTGGTGCTTTAAAAAAATCAGTGCTTTAAAAAAGTAAAGTTTCTGCAACTCTCATCTTCCATAGCTTGTTAAGAGTAAGTGTGCTCCAAGGGGAAGAATCTAAAATCTAACTTCAACAATGCTACATTACAAACATTTTGAAGCAAACAAAACGAACCCAACGGTTGCGTTGAAGAATTTTTTTAAACCTCGTTTTGGATTGAGAATCAATTAAACGTAGACATTGCCTTCTACCAAGCTATTTTAACGCCCTAATTTGTGTCTGAAAGTTGTCGTCAAAATTTTATGCAATATCCGGTGTTTGTAATAAAATGGTCAAATCTAGTTCGTATGAAGATTACGATTGGAATTTAACCCCTTTCTATAGTCTGAGATCGAATTAGAGATCAAAAAAAATGTGAACAAACAACTGTCAATATCAAAGCCTTTAAAGCCAATAAAAAACCTTTCTTGTTACTAATTGATAGAATTGATATAATTGTATTAATTTTTTAACTACTTTTAGTTTTTTGATTCATAACAATAAAGCAATGGCAACACGTTTGTTCACATTTTTGATCTCTAATTCGATCTCAGACTATATGATGTATAAGTCATATTTAGTGAAATGTAACGGTTTTACTCACGTACTCGCATCGATTTGTTTCACTATAACTAAGTCTTACGATAGTTAATTAAACAAGTCATCATTAATCGTGTCGCCATCATGATAATTATTAGAGTCATTATATTTACACGATAAACGACGACCTAAATAAAAAGTTTTCTTGTCAAACTTACTCCAAACGGATTCTTCGCATCGACCTTCCCGTAAGGGATCCCCAAGAACATGAGGTAGTCTCCATCGGTGGCTCTCTGTCCTCTTATGAGTCCTACGTTGCTGGCTACCACAGGATCCAATAGAGGGGAAGACCCAACATATTGGACCGCGACCGCTAAAGCAAGACTCAATGCGAAGAACATCTTCAGCTGAATGCCTGACTTGACAATGGCCAAACTAATTTTGCTCGGTATTTATATGATTTAGTTTTAAGATTATCTTGATTATCTTTTTGATGAGTTCATTAATTTTATCTTGGATTTCCCTAAATGAAGATGTCAGCAGTGATCGTAAATGATAAATTAATCATGTCTTGGATATTGATGTCGATAATAAAGACGCAGTAAAAAATCTACTGACCTTCCGGGTAGTGTTAGGTTTAGAATATGTCGTAAGAAGCGACTAAGGAAATAGGTTTAGGTATATTTTAGGTGACAGTAATCTGTCACTATTATTGTACCATCGCGAACAGGGATTGTTGAGCCACTTAACTATGTTTGTAACTTGGTCGTGTAATACTACTCCAATAGCTGACATTTAGTCGGTCACATCGGTCATTGATTACATGTCTAAATTGCGAACAGTGGCAAGTGGATCAACAATCCCAGTTCGTGACTGTACCTGCCAACTTAAATCCTAAATATATATGCTAGAAATAGTCATAGGTTTGTCTATGTAGCGTTTCATGTGCTCTGCCTACTCCATTTGAGAATACAGGAGTGATGTATTTGTTTTCAATATTTATCTTGAATCTTGATTTTTAGCAAACTTAGCAAAGAATTGACATTTCTTGTTTAACAAAATGTGTTGCATATTTTGAGAATTTTCATGCATATTTAAGGCGTTTGTCATGCATATTTGCTTGCATATTTCGAGTTTTTTATGTTGCATATAATCCAGTCTCTAGTCATTACAAAGTCGTATGTTCTAGAAAAAACCTCCAGTAGATGCGTACAGCGACTTAACTTATAACACGTCACTCTTTTTGATTTACTTTTAACAGAAATTAATCAACTTGGAATAGAACACTACCGTGAGACTTACTCATAATGAAATATAGACATTCTTTTTTTAATCGAGTACACGAGTGTCGGGTGTAGAACAACACCTCTCCAATTCTTCCGTGGATGCCGTAAGAGGCGACTAAGGACATGTGAAGGTATATTTTAGGTGACAGGCTAGCAACTTGTCACTATTACTGTATCTGCTACCTTAAAATCTGAAAAATATATGCTAGAAGTGGCAGAAAACGTGTAATAGTCATCGTTTTGTCTATGTAGCGTTTTGTGTGCTCTACCTGCCCCATTTGGGAAAACAGGTGTGACTGTGTGTAATAATAATTAAGGGGGCTCCCATTGAAAATACGTGGTTTTTCTTTTGCTATTTTTGGTACTGTCCGACTCGCACTTGGCCGTTTTTGTTAAAGATAATTTACAATTTCGTATTTCGACAGCCAGTGCTTCTTAAATACGGAATAATCAAAGCTCTAGTTAAAGAAGAAATAAAATAAAAAAACAAGTAAAAAATTATAATAATATTTATTATTATTTAGTAAGCTTTTTTGACAAAAACAAACCATTTTACTCTGTAAGTTATCATACTGGAGTCAGATTACATTCTGTATTTCAAAGTGTACTTAAAACCCTTAATGCCTTCATTCCTCAAAAAATAAACTATTATTATATACTACTAATTAGCAATTGTTTCAACTGACGTGGTCTTTTATTATGAATAGTTATTGCTCAACAAAAAAAATTGATGATGTCATTTACCTAAATATTAAAAGATTATTCAATTGTAATCATTCAAATAATTTTGTTGATCTTAGATCTTTGTCATATATCAATGTACTTCGTATGTCATTGTTAATAATATCTTCTTTTTAGTGCGTGCCATATGAAGGGTTTTATCGGATTATAAGTCTCGTAATAATATATGTTTACAAGCTTAATTAATTAAATTGCATTTTATACTTACAAGACAAATTTTTATTAGTACGTTTCGAGCCTTCAAAGCCAAAGAACCAAGAAATTGTGAGTGTGGTTTTTTAAATTTCGGCTCTTTTTTATCAAAAAGTTAATTGTGTAGATCGGTCATTCTCCAGACGTACATTTTTCATGTCCTCGCTCTTTAAAATTATAAAATTACAGATATTAGTATACCTTGTATTTTTAGATCGTAAAAGATATCTGTATTGAGCTGTACATGCTTTTTCAAGTACATATGTATATAAAACTCTTCTGGGAGAAAAAAATACTTAATACCCCATTCTCCTAATTTCCGCGTCGCGTCCTACTACCGAAACTGCTTACATTTCAATTTGTCCTGATGATATAGTTAAAGAAAAAACAATGTAAGCAAGTTTATTTCACATAAGAATGTATGTTTTCATTGCCAAAAAAAAATCTAATAGATACAGTAATATACCACTAAGATATCAATAAAATTGTAATCACTTTGTCTCGAAACGTATCCTAATTTCCGCGACGCTTTCTTTTTTCATCGCACAAGTCTTCTGAATGTAGGCACGGATGTCGCTACCGCATTTCGGTTAAGCCGTCAGTCGTGCCCAAAGCCACATGCAAAGACAGTTGTGTTAGCTGCATCGGGCCGTGAGTTATCAACGTAATTATCTAATTACCGCGTTGTGGTTCACGAAATTTCTAATTACCAAGTTCATTTTTTTAAAATCAACCAGCAACTTAATTTCTCTGAGAGTTGGAGAACACATTAAAGTTCGCAATATTTAATTGGTAACAGATTCTGGAGATTATTGCTTGTATCTATAAAAAGTTATTTTTTGTTTTTTAAGAATCCCTAATTTCCACGTCTAATTCACGCGTCAAAAGTGAGCGCGGTAATTAGAATAGGTAGTAAATTATACTGATAAGTATGTTTATATCCGTACTACTTGTTGTTTTTCTGTTATGTTATTCTATGTAATTGTTTGATGTGCAATAAAGAGTCATACAATACAGTATACAATACTAATACATATTATGTGAAAGTGTGTTTGTTTGTTTGTTTGTCCGTCTTTCACGGCTAAACGGAGCGATGAATTGACGTGATTTTTTTAGGTAGAGATAGTTTAGGGCATGGAGAGTGACATAGGCTACTTTATGTCTCTTCAAAACCCCCCATTTCCCTAAAGTGAGGGGTGGAAGTTTGTGGAGAATTCCGCAATTTTCAATGTAGAAAGCTATAAATTGGTATGTGTGCTATCTCTTCAGTGCTACCCCGAATTTAACGCGAGCGGAGCAGCGGGCAAAAGCTAGTGTATAATAGTTCATAGAATAATATGTAAACTACTATAGAACCAACTGATTCCTGACCCACCGCAAAACGTTGTCACTATAAATAAACGTCATAAACATTTCCTCTGTCAAGCGACGCAATGTCACTATGACGTTCACTGTGAATAGGTTCTATGGTGGGTCAGGAATCAATTGGTTCGATGGTACATGTATGTGTATAGACGTAACATATTATTATCTACTTATCCTGTGTGGTGTCGGGATAGAATTACACTCTTTCATTTCTTCCGCGGATGCTGTAAGAGGCGACTTAGGAAATAGGTTTAGGTATGCCTTAGGCGACAGGCTAGCAACCTGTCACTTTTACACTATCTCTTTCATCTGTTTTCAAACCTAAAATTATGCTAGAAGTGACTGAGATGTGTGAAATAGCCGTAATCAATTAATCACTACATACATACATACACACAATTACGCCTGTGTTCCCAAACGGAGTTGGCAGAGCACACGAAACATGAAACGGTCAAAACAATGATTATGACTATATGACGTTTCTCAGCCTTCTAGCATAGGTTTAAGTTCGCAAAGATGGAAGAGGTGGAATAGTGACAGGTCCAAATTATTTCTTAACGCCCTTTTTGTAATTCAAGCATCCAACAAAAGTAAAATATTCTATTTAGCACATCGCACTTCTAATTAACGCGTCGTGTAAAAGTATAAAATTCTAATTACCGCGGCGTTTTTCTAATTACCGCGTCATTTTTCTAATTACCGCGTCATGTAAATTTTCAATCGTTTATAACTGATTAACCGTTAGTAATTACAAAGTGCCCCATAAGCGTCTAAGTTTCAATGATCGTCAAGTTACAATATCTGAAATAAAATTCATTGAAAAGTTAGTGGAAAAAAAGCGACGCGGTAATTAGATGTCTGGAGAATGACCGAGATTTGGTTCGTTTTAATTTCCATCATCACGCCTGTATTCCCGAACTATAAAAAAAAAACAAATCTTAGGCAAATCCATGACTATTTCACGTTTCGTAGCTAGTACTAAAATATTTTTTTTGTTTCATATTTAAATTTCGAGGTATTTTCAAAATGCCATAAATTTTCATTTGGTATTTGATTAAATAATACGTAGTAAAATTTTAAGGACAAATGATTTTTTGCGTAGTGATTGTATAGTTAACAATTTTATTTTGAAACCCACAGTGAAAACGCAAAAAAAAATATCCCATACAAATGAGTGACTGAAGTGAAGTCAGATCAGCCTGTATATGATCAGGCAATTTTTTTCGTGATTCCGGTATTGGTCTCGTATAAAAGTTATTCAACTTTACTTACAAAGACAACTGCGTAGACTGCAATCGGTCCTGAAATTTTTAGCTTGTGTATAATTTTATTTTGAATCCCGATGTATTAAATATATGTCGGAGATGAAGAGAGATGATGAAGATGATAAGGCGTGTGTCAATGTCGAGCGGCGATGCAGGAGATCGATTCTTCGTTAACCATGACACTCATCCATGACTTAGTTGGAATGAAAAGTCAATTTAGTACACTCACGTTTTAATCAAACTAATTTAAAGAGAATACAATAATCACAAGCAATAGAAATTAGATCGGACTACAAGACGCAAACAGAACGCGATGAATTTGGAATAAGGGGCACAACCGCACAGTTCAGCATTCCAACTAGAAGTCCTCCTCGACCGTTACTCGTACCGCTTTTTAAAGTGAAAAGCAGGTAGTTGGTATTGCCAACACTACATGTTGGTTTTCCTCAACAAAACCTGTGTTGCCAGCCTCATTCCGAAAACATCCAAATCTGTTAAGATTTGACGTTCCGTTTAACGTTTAACGTTCCACAACACGATCATCTTGATACGTCACACATCCCCGTATGATATTCCGGCGTTGACCGGAGTTGACGCGTTTCTCCCGTGGCTATCCACCGCGCTACTGAGGGTAGATAACTCTCAGCCGTTACGTTTCTTCATTGAGGGTAATTGTCAGTCCCTCTTATCAACAATGTCTTGACTTCACCCAAGCTGTCTGCATCGCATTGCTAATTACATTGAAAGTAGCTAGATGGCGCTACTAACTCGCAGTAACAATCAACACTGACAAGTACAGCCGTAAACCGATAGATGGCGCTATAACTCCATTAGTTTGTAGAAAAATCACGTAGACTCAACACCGAATGCGTAGTTCAAACTTCAGCCGCGAGATGGCGTGACTGGATATGCGACATATACATTTTGTTTCAGGCAGGCTGCTGTTTTATTTTGAACAATAGGTAGTGATGTCTATAAATTATCATGAATATACAAAGTGAAATCAAAGAGGTTATACAAATTATCTTACTCTGTTACTCAGTTAATGGAAGGTACAACCCATTTGTTTTAATTTTCTTTTTTAAATTTGATGTCTTCATATACTATTATTGTAAGTCTCGCGGTTTCATTTCACCTTAGTATGAATATCTTTTTTTTGCTTCAACAACAGTTTAGGTTAGCCTTTGCTATAAAGTGTTGAACTGGATTTTGTTTCAATTAAAAACAAATAACAAAAAATGTATCTTAAGAACTATTTTTAAAATCACAACTCAAAACTTCGGTCAGCCAATCATATTATATTTTCAACAAATTGCTAATACAGCATACATAATTCAACAACAACATCTAGATAACCCCTATTCCCTCTATTTTAAAATAAGCGTAATTAAATTTACAGAACACAAAACTTCATCTCGCACCTAATTTTCATTTTCAATACCCAACCCGGTGTTGTTCATTTAATTTATAGAACAGATCCAGGAACGCCATCCTCTCGTGGAAGGGTCTGGTTTCCAGGGTCAGCTCCGAGTCGATGTTCAGGTAGTTCCACCGGTCCCTGGTGGCAGGAGCCCACGTCACCGGCAGCAGCTCAGAAGTCTCAGGAGTAGGATTTCTGAAAATGTGAGGAAACTGTTGTAATCGTATAGCACCAGGGAGTAAGTTAAGAAGGTAATAGATGGGACAGTGTTTTTTAATTGAGAGACAAATTGTGGTCTTAATCGTTATCCCTTTCAATTAATTAAGTTTGTAAATGTTAATCATCGGAATTATTACAGTTTAACTCAATGAATGACCTTTCTGAACATAATACGAGTGTAGCGCACAGTCAAACCATGTCCAGCTAAATTAGTACTCTAATTATGCTTTATTTTTTACCAAGTGAAAGTAATAAGAAAAAATTGTTTTTTAATTCAACGTAGTGTCAGTACACTACGTTGAATTAAAACATGAAGTATTTCAATATCAACACTGTGACTATTTTTACGTTTCATGGTCACTTCTAGTGTAATTTTAGGCTTAATAAGAGGAGATGAAGAGAGAGAGGAGGTAAGGATAATAGTGGTATTATGAATAAAAATAAAAATTACCCAAATTTAGCAAAGTTAGTCCATAAAGTAGTGATCCTGTCGACTATAAGCTGATCCTCATCTGGCATAACACCATCTACAAAATCCACGTCAAACAAATAACTTAGTTCGTCTGCATGGGCTGCTCCACCATACGTGATGTTATTGAAATATTTATAATAATTCCTCTCTCCAGTATACGAAAACAAATAAGAGTATACTCTTTGAGCTCCACTATCAAAATACTTTCTGAGACTCCTTTGTCCTGGATGTAAGAACTGAAAATCTGAAGTCAAGTCCAAAATTTGACGCTCAGTGTCTTCACTGACATCTTCGTCACCAAAATAGAAATGTTTTAGAACTTCAAACATTTCATCAAAAGTTTCATCATCTAAATCAAAAGATTCCCTTAAAGTGTTGGCTACATATTTCGGACCGTCAAATTCTTCTTGAAAAACAAAACCCTCGTCACTGGTAAATCCAAGTAAAAGTGGCATTCGTCTCGCTTTTGGTGTTTTGAAATTAATCGGATGCTCTGATATAAAAGGCTTTACGTCATCGAAAGTTTTTTCCACACATGCTCTGAACATCAAATCTAAATCACGCGTAGCGGCAATGACAAGGTTTGAGTCCACAGAAGCCAGAAAGGATAAAGCCTCGTCAACTTCTTCTGTAGCTAGACCTAGATGCTCAGCCAATTTCAAAGCTCCATCATCACCAGGGTTAGTAATCGCCCAAGGACCTTCAACCGATCCGCTTTGCATAATAGCTTGTTCAAATAAATCTTCCTCTGAATGAACATGGAAATCCACTGACGCTGCGCCAGCGCTTTCGCCGAATATCGTTATTCTGTTAGCGTCACCACCAAAAGCCTCTATGTTGTCTTTGACCCATTGAAGAGCTAGTTGTTGATCTTTTAGTCCGTGGTTGCCAGATGCAGCGGGCGAGTCGACGCACATAAATCCATAAGGGCCCAATCGGTAGTTGATTGTGACTAGGACGACATCATGTCTGACTAAGAATTTAGGGCCGAAGACTTCTCTACCTGAAAAGCCAAATTGGAGTCCTCCACCGTGAATCCAGACCATCACGGGCAAGCGGTTGTTAGAGGTGGCAGCGGTAGGCACGTAGACATTCAGATGTAAGCAATCGAGGGTGCCGACTATCTGTGTGTTGTCGAACTCAGATACTTGAGGGCAGATTGCTGAGTCATAGAAAGCTTCAAAAGTGCCTTCAAATTCGGGGTAAGGTACCGAAGGCTGTAAAAAATACGACGCATTTAGTTTAATTCATTCAGCGAATCGATAAAGTAAACAGAGAAGTTACAAATTAATCATGAGTATACATTTTTTCTATTGATTGTGGCGTAAGACATAAAAGTAGTAGATTTTATGGTAGTAGTGATAAGATACATTTATTTAATGAGCAACTTTACTGTTCAATTATGCTGTGATTAAATCAAATGTCTAGTCAAGTGATCGGAATCATCGATAATAACTAGTTAGTTGATAGTGAAATACTAAGAAGATAAAATACCAGCCAAGTGCGAGTCGGACTACGAGGTATAGTTAAAGTTTTTTATTAATGAAAAATGATTCATGATTTTAGGGCATCGTGAAATACCTACCCAATAGATTTTTGATAATTTTGTCAATGTATGGAAATGACAATATAAATGATCATATTTATTATGTACCCGTGTGGCGCCGGGTTAGAATAGCACCTCCCCCTTTCTTCCCGTGGGTGTGGTAAGAGTCGACTCTGGGAAAGGGTTAGTGTACCTATTTAATTGTGGGCGATGGGCTAGCAACCTGTCACTGCAATATCACGTTTGACTATCTGGTTACCCTGAAATTGCTAAACGTGGCACTGGATTTTTGAATTCATGTCCTCTGCCTACCCCTCTTGGGAATACGGGCGTGAGGATGTGTGTGTGTGTGTGTGTGTGTATTTTTTAGCGACATGCACTTAGAGGTTCAATAAATATATAGTATATGTATAATAGTATCACCACCTATTGGGTCAAAGGGTCTTAATAGACAGACAGACCGATAACAAAGTATACTATAAGGATTCCTTTTTTTATGTACGGAACTCTAATAACTGATAAGTAAATCTGTAGACTTTGTACTCACTCCATCGATAATATTTTCTGGCGGCATAGACTTAGAGATCTGATTTTGATAAAGTTTCAAGAGATCGCAGAATTTAGTAATTTATATACATTACATACAGTCACGCCTGTATTTCCAAATGGGGTAGGCAGAGCACACAAAACGCTACATAGACAAAACGATGACTATTTCACATTTTGTGGCCACTTCTAGCATATACTTGTCAGCATATACAATTTACCTATATACTTACTACATATCATCACGTCTTAAGTCAAACAATCTTTATAGACAGACATGGATAACGAAGTATCCCATAAGAGTTCCTTTTCCTTTTAGAGGTTTGGAACCCTTAAAATTGATAGGTAAAGCATTCCGTAACATCTGCTCAGACTATGTACTTACTCCAAACGGATTGGCCTGGTCGACTTTAGCGTAAGGGATGCCTAGGAACATGCTGTAGTCCCCGTCAGCGGCCGCCTGGCCCCGGATCAGCCCCGCCTTGCTGTCCACCAGCGGGTCCACCCGGGGAACTGCTCCAACATATTGCCCCAAAATAACAGTCACACAAATAAAGTTGAACAACGTCATTTTCACCAGAGATGTAACTTGACATTGGCAGATTTATATCTCCGGAGAGATATATATCCCCGCAGTTATCTTTTCGAAGATAATAGAATGAGAGCAGATGGTAACAAATGATTTTTACTTTTAAAAGGATGTGACAAGATTCTTTTAATAACGTAGGTATGTTTGACGCCCTTATCACCTGTCATGACCAAAATCTAAGATAAAAGTTACGCTTTCAAGTATTTTGAAAGTCCATTGGAAACGTCTGGATTTCAGTGACTTAGCAGAATTGGGATAGGACCCACTCGGAATGCAAGCTACTAAGGCAATGAAAAATTACACTTATTTTGTTGGTAATAAGCACCTTCAGCATCTGCGTTATATTTAAATGTCAAAAAGGCAATTCATGAAGATTAGGGAAGGATGTTGTTTGGAGGTTTATCATGACTGTGGTGAGGTCACACACTTGAGAATCTTGTGATCGATGACCTGTGATAAATTCGCAATTGTTAGTACCTATAACAAACAACCAAAATAGTAGCACGCACCTAAACAAGACCCAGAATTCAGTCTACTCTCTTTTAATCATACACAAATATTATCAAACACCATGTTTATAGACAGAATGCATAAAATATTACAAAGACAGCAAAATTAAAGGGTTGAAGGTAGATGTAAGAAGTTTCTAGCGTGTCGCCTTAACTGGGTGGGTAAAATTGAACACAACTTTCTTTAACACTACATCTACTGTTTATGGAACAACTTTTGTGTAGGTATTTCATTAGGACCAACCCAAATTTTTGACGCTTCATAACATGCCATTCGTCATCAATATCCATTGTAAACAAAAAAGCAATCCATACGAGTACAATAACCCTGTAAAATGTTTCCAAGACCCCGTATAAACTACAGCTCCTAACCCCAACCCAAAATCAAAGTGCAAAAGAACAGTTCACATGAATGTCACGAAGTCGTAAAACGCGTAATATACCATTCAAAGGGCAGAGCGTTAAATATACAAAAGGTATATAAAACTGATATAGCGCTTTGGGCCTCATTGCTGGGCCATCGTAAAAACCTTACGGCAGGTACGACGCTTTAAGACCCCGGGCGACAATAAAACGACAGTAAATATGTAACGTTTATATTAGATCAGGCATATTTTGATGCCTTGCTGCTAGAACACTCATACTGGAGATACAAGAAGAATGGCCCAACAACCTAATGCACGACCATTGGAGATTACAAGTGACTATATAACACTTATACCATTATTGTTTCATCCTTGTCGAGATTCTACGCAATATTATCTGCAGCTGTTTTTGAACATTATGCAGGATTGCTAATAAAAAGGAACAACAATGACTTAAGAGTGGAATAATCCGAAAAAGACACTGTATCAAATGTAATGTGAGATATTATTTATGTAGAAAAATCTTCCCTTAAAATTTAAGACTCACGTTTTTGTCGATAGTAACCTTCTTCGAGACTTGATACGAGACAATTTATCTCTGCTTCACCAGGTTAAAACAGGTCATTGAATCTACGATTAGTACCTACACAGTGTCTAAGAAGTATGTCTTAATGTTTCTTGAATTCTATTCTCCCAATGTAAAAAAATGTTTGCAAAATACTCGCGCTGAAGATTAAGGCAGCTGCCGTATAAATAATTTGAGCCAACGGCAAACAGTGTGGGCTCAAGGATTCTCATGGTCGTATTCTTAGAATGTGCATTTGGTTTTGCGACACGATTCTGGCTTTGCGACGTCGTTTGGAAGCTCAAAGTTTGCGATCGTTGAAGATTTTCGTTAATTTCGAGATACAAAGGTGAACTTTGAACTTCATGATCGTAATTTTAAGTTGGTAATGATCACTTCAACTCCCGCCTTGGACATTTTCGTTGAAAATAGTAAGTGCCCTGCATTACCGGTGGAAAACAGGGTAACGGTGCTAAAACCAGAATGGTGCTAAAACTAGACAGAATAGTGAATGAGACAAAAATAGTGACTGACTTGTACTCTCCATTACGTTTAAGATTAGACTAGTAACTGACATTTTTTTTTCTCAAAAGTCATAAGGTAACAACAGTTTTAATACAAACCAAAGGTTATCACCATTCCCAATGACGCTTTGAGTTTACTAAAAAATGTGCAAGGATTGAAACGTTAAAGTTCTAATTTTAAATGAAAGCGAATGTAGGTCGCATTTAACTAAGTCACAAAATCATATGGAAAAAAACGAATAAGAGTGACTGCCAACTTAAAATACAAAAAAATATATGCTAAAAGTGGCTACAGAACATGAAATAGTACCTAATGGTTTTGACAATGTAACGTAGTGCTCTACCTACCTCATTTCGAGATACAGGCTCAATGTATGTTTGTGTTCGTAAAAATTCTCACTGTCTGAAAGTCACTTGTCTATTTTTTAGTAACAAAGATCATAATCTAGTCAAAACTGGGTAAAAATCCGGTTCAACACTTCACAAACTTTCTCAAAGTAATAACACCTGTGCAAGACTGAATTCAATTGACAAATCAAGTTGATTTTAGTGCAGACAACTGTAATACTATTTGACATTAGAACGACAAATTACAAAAGTCGCTTTACATTGCAGGGTTGGATCGACATCTCTTACCTTACCACTGTTTAGGCTACGCAATGAAATAAAAGCTACAATAACATTCCTTCTCGCGTGCTTTCGTGGTAGCGGCCCCAGTAGGAAGCGTGCAATATCGTTGCATTTTTACAAACTCGACACTTTCTCTACAATCTCGTCTGACACAGACCTCATTTTGGCATCAACGGCTTGCAATTCCTGCATTCTTTTATGGACGTACAGACTGAAAGTTGGTATGAGATTTTTTGTAGAACTTTTACTTATAAAACTTTGATTCGGAAGTAAGAGAATTTTATTGTTCAAGAAAATTAATAATATCAAATTAATCCGATTTAGGTAAGTAAGTAAGTAAGTAAACACTTTATTGTAGAAAAGGAAAGAACACGAAATACAAAAACTCATATAACAAATGAAATGGCGAAGTACAAAGTTACAAAGGCGGACTCATACCTGGGATCTCTTAAAGACAACTTAATACTTTTAACTCCGGAAAATTTTGCGCAGTCTGATATACAGGTACACTAATACGTAGCAATAAAGTTTAGCTTTGTAGAGAAACTGTAAATAAGTTTAGTTGCGGGTCAACAATCAATTGGTTCTGGAATGCAGAGCAACTAGAAATGCAATATAATGGCAATACGGAGTTAGTCATGGGCTAAGATGATAAGAAATTGATATTTCATCATCATCATCGTCATCATTTCAGCCATAAGACGTCCACTGCTGAACATAGGCCTCCCCTTTAGACTTCCATAAAAATACCTGTTGGAAACAACCTACAACCAGCGTTTTCCGGCAACCTTTATCAAGTCGTCTGTCCATCTTGGGTGTACTGCCTACGCTAACGCTACGCTTCGCTTGCTGGTCCGTGATCTCCACACAAGCACTTTTCGACCATCGGCCATCACATCACATTTGGACATCATCACAAATGATTTGTCAATTTTTACTTTACTCAGAATCAATCGAAAATATAAGTAATGGCTGGAATAAAAATATCCATGTATGTATGTAAAAAAACTTGCCATCTAACTTGCCGTGGAAGTGGAACACCGCGCATGATCGAAACGAAACCCAAAACAATGATCGGCATCGGCGGCCATAGTTTTTAACCACTTTGGCCCAAACGTATTCAAATAGGAAGGGTGTCCGAAGATCAGCAATTCAATTCCCGGTAGACGTTTTATTCGAGATGGGCCCACTGTTACACGCAAGATTGGGATGACGTGGGTAGTGTCTTGCCTCCTACCAACGGCACAGGTATAATGTTTTAAACTTTCGTGTTTCTCACTCGTATTTAACATTTCATCGCTTTTCAGGTCAATACACTCCGAATTAAGACTACTACGGCTCTGCAAGTTCCATTTTAGCCAGCGCGCACTTGCACCCGCGATTGTTATTCTTGCTCGACATTGCGATGCTAGGCTGTTGACTAAGAGCCGGGGTACAAAAAAAGTGGGTAATATTTTGAGATTTTCGTATTTTTTTACACGAGATTCCGGGAAAAACACATTACAGGGGTTTTTACCCGCGTATACCCGACCACTGGTTAAAATATTAACTGCCAATCGCCAGTCACCTGTATATATACTTACTATATGTTTGGTTAGCGGACGTCATCTTGTTAATGGTGTTTTTGATTTTACAGGAATCCTTACTAATATTATAAGTCAGAAAGTGAATTTGTTTGTTTATTTGTTTGTTTGTTTGTTCCGCTTTCACGCTGTAACTACTGAACCGATTGCTTTGAAATTTTGCAGCCGTAAAGATAGAAGTCCGGATTAAATAATAGGGTACTTTTTATCCCGGAAAAAATTGATGCTCCCGAGGGAATGTTCGCTTTATACCGCAACATAACCGAATTCCACGCGGGCGAAGCCGCGGGCGGAAAGCTAGTTAGTATATAATGCTTGTTTTCCCAAATGGGCTGAACAGATCTCACAAAACGTTGCTACAAAGACAAAGCCATGGCTATTCAACACTTCGCAGCAACTTCAAGCAATTTTTTTAGGTTTTAAGTTATGAGGTATAACCGTATAACTGGCAGGTCGCCGGTCGCTTAATATATTCCTTAACCTATTTCCTTAGCCGCCTCTGACGACTTCCACGGAAGAAATGGAGAGGTCTCATTCTTAACCTGAAACCACGCGACATAAACAATGACACGGGTGAGTTTCTTTAAAAATTAGACCAACACGTCATCCACGTAGCTAGTGCATCTTTCGCTCACAAGAAAAACAGTATCGCGCATTTATTTACGCGGTCTTGGCTCTTTCAAGAAGTGCCATTGGTAGGGCCCATACAATACGTATAAGGAGCCGCTCGGGGCGCGATACTGCGGCTGCGAACATTCGCCTTGATTGGCTCGGCGGGCTTATACAACTAGGAGCTAGGAAAAAAGGCTGCGCCGGTGGACAACAACGCATATACTTTCACATACATATAGTATACCCTTGGCGAAAGTATTGAGCACCCGTAAATATTCCTTACAAAAGTCTAATTCTTGGACTGCTTTTTTTTTCATACATAATACGCCTGCATTACCATACACGGCAGGCAGAGCAAACACTACGCTACGAAGACAAAACACTTACTATTTTGGGAAAGACTCCAATAGAGAGATCTCTCTCCAGGCAGATGTTATGCCTGGGGACCGAAGTCCGAAGAGGAAGTTGGAATCTGTATTTATGCAACCGATCGTTGAAACTCCGATAGCGGGATGTAGGATTGCTATTGATATGGCATTGACGATCGTAGCAAGTAGTTCGGCCATTCGACGGTAGGTGGCGCTAGGGCGCTTTTACCAGGTAAGTTAGTCGGCCGTTCGACGACAGGTGGCGCTAGGGCGCTACACTATTTCACATTTCATAGCCATACTTAGCTATAATATATCTTTAGCTGCCAAAAATAGATGCAAAAAAAATATTTTTTTTATCCGTAAGTAACTCAAGGACTTGTAAGGGGTGTGTAACTTGCAGAATTTGGATTTTACTACATTTTTTCTGATTTTTTATTTTGTTTGACAAACAAAAAATTGACGATATAGTGCTCTAAAGTTTTAAGTAACTGACGTGGTACAATTACCATAGCGTGACGTCCCAAGTCCCCGTCCGAAAGTTTGATGATCTATTCATTCTTTATACCTTTGTCGGTGTTTAATTATTTTGATTAACCAATAACACGTGCATTTGTTAGTCCTTCACCTCGCAAGCATAAATTCGTTATTGCGATTTACCTGATCGCTCAAATTGAATAACCAATATCCCATGTTTTCTTGCCGCATCCATTCTTCTCTCCTCCGCTTCCCATTGTAGGCTTCAAGCACCTCCACCGAAATAGACCGAGCTGCCTTGTTTACTTTTACGTGCGACCACCAACCCACAGTGCGTGAAGCGTTAGGCAGTTAGGCTCAATTCACACCAGAAGAGCAGCGCAGCGCGGCGTAGCGGAGCGCAGTGTCAGTGTCATGAGAATTTCAACTTTATTTTCATTATAATAAGACTTATTATCGCATGAGAAACTCTAACGATGCGCGCGGATGCCCGCGGATCTGCGGGAATTCCAGCGCATTCCATAAACAAAGCCGTGCGACTGCGCGAGCTGTCGCGGGAATGCCAGAGGACGCTCGAGTAGTCGCGACGGCCGCTGCCAATATAATGTCAATATGTCAATAATTATGTAAATTCCAGCGACTTCCTACGCATTCCAGCGGCTTCTCGAGCAGTCGCAGGAATCCTCGCGCATTCTCCACGGAGCGGGTCGCTGCGCTACGCCGCGCTGCGCTGCTCTTCCGGTGTGAATTGAGCTTTAAAGTCAAAGAACTTCATTTTTGGACGCCTTGTTCTTCAATTTAGCAATGCCGTGAGCTGTCGGGTTTAAAACAACGCCTCTATATTTCTTCCAAGGACGTCGTGATTTGATTAGGTTAAGACATAATTTAAAAAGCCGTGGTAGCCCAGCGGTTCAAACTGTGGCCTCTCAAGCAGAGGGTCGTGGGTTCAAACCCCGGGCTCGCAGCTCTGAATTTTTCGGAATTTATGTGCGATATCAAATTTGATATTTATCACGATCTATTCGGTGAAGGAAAACATCGTGAAGAAACCTACACACAGCGACGAAGTAATTCAACGTTGTGTGTGAAGTTCCCAATCCGCACTGGGCCCGCGTGGGAACTATCGCCCAAGGCCTCTCATATTGAGAGGAGGCCTGTGCCCTGCAGTGGGACTTATATAGGCTGATGATGATGATGATGAAGACATAATTTTAAGCGACAGGCTAACAACTTGTCACTATTACACTAATAGTTAATATCCAAAAAATATGCTAGAAGTGACTAAAAAACAGGAAACAGTCCTAATAGTACAATAGGTTTCTATATTCCTTTTATAATACTCCTGCTTAAAGCGACGAAGACTGCGGTGTGCAAAGTTCCCAATCCGCATCGGAACCCAGCAAGTCCTCTCGCACTGAGAGGAGGCCTATGCCCAGCAGTGGGCTGTTTAATTACCATAATCATTACCATTTCGCCCGTTGGATTAGCGACTTCACAATTCAAAGAGCTCTCCGCCGTTTCAGTACTTAAAGTGGGGCTCTCCTCAACTTAGCCTCTCCTAACTTATCTCATAATGAACCCTCTGCTTGAATTAGAAGCACTGATTAAACATCTCTGAAAGAATTATGAATATATCAGAAAGGTGCGCATTTACCAGCCCTTGGGAAGTTTTAATGAGTTGAAATCATAAGTCGATAAAGTGTTTCGTTGGCAAAATGCGTTTTTGTAGGTAAAAATTAAGTCGTTTTGGGTTTAGAATAAAACTTCTGCGTTTTTTCCGTGGATGTCGTAAGAGGCGACGAATTAAGTTAAGGTGTATTATTTTAGGCTACAGGCTAGCAACCTGTCACTGTATTGGATGTGAGCAAACTTTAAAATTACTGGCTGAAACTTGGATACGTTTGGAAGAAAATGAAATTACATACATACATATTATTTTATCATCACGCCTGTACCTATTCCTGAATGGGGTATGCAGAGCATATGAAACGCTACATAGACAAAACTATGACTATTTCAGGTTTCGTGGCCACTTCTAGCATATTTTAGGTGTGTCTAGGCGTGATGATAAAATATGTATGTATGTAATTTCATTTTCTTCCAAACGTATCCAAGTTTCAGTCAGTAATTTTAAAGTTTGCTCACATCCAGCCTCACAAAACACACTCCTTTTAAAAGTCTGGGCAAGTCCCACTCTCCACCACGTAAGCAATACCGCGTCAAAATATCAATTTATTCGCTCCAGAGTCCCAAGACTTTGATATATCAGCGCCAACCGCAAACCACGGCTGCATTCCCGTCACGTTTGATGCGAGTCGATGCCAATATTGAATCGAGTTGAATCGAGTCGAATCGAGTCAGCTGATCCGAATGGATTGCGTCGCGCGCTTATAACTAAAATATTTTTAAGCTGTGGCCGCGTTCTGGCTGGCTAGAAACACCGGGAGTTTTATTCGTAATTTGAATTGCGGTTTTGATAACGGCCAGTGTGTTTTCTATTTTTTTTAATGTTTTTTTGCGGAATTTTTTCTGCACATTTTATTCGGCAGCTCCTTCGAGAATTTATTTTATTTTGAACATAAAGCGGTGTTTTATAGCAATGCTCATAAAATTCTTCAAGGCGAAAACGCCAAAAGGCGCCACTAAGCTCGAAAAATCTGATTTCTCTGATTTATCACCCCATATCTAAAGTTTAGATGATTGTCATTTTAGATTTGAAAATTTTCATCACGCATAAATGAACTTGAAAATTCGTTGTCGTAAAGCAACGAGAGGACCTAGTGATTGTAAAAGGGGGTTGTGAACGGAAAGAGTTGGGATTCTGGAATTATAAGGTGATTTTCAAAGGCTACGTTCCCAAATACACCGCTCCATTTCAGTCGTAGATGTTGTCAGAAGTGTAATTATACCAACGTCGAGAAGGTAAATAAAATCGTTATTAAGTCCCGCGTACATATACATATATGTATATAAATGTAATTATACCAATTCGACATCATTGATTCACAATAGAGAGTGGACAAGGTCTGACAGATTACGCTAGTTAAAAATATATTTAACAAATCTTGTGACTAGACTTCGGTCTTTAAGAATAGCTATAACACCAGACCGCAAAGTAGGGTATCAAATATATATATTGAAATTGAATTCCTGCTGTGAATTCCGAGTTGCAGTGTTGCCAGAGCGAGCAGCCATTCGCGGCACGTCGCCGATTGGAACTAACCTCAATCGCATTAGGATCCGACGTATTAAATCTGGGAAGCTTGATGTGAAGTTCCCTCAAGCCCTAGTTATACATACATACATATTCTCACGCCTGTAGGCCTGTAGTGCCGGGTTAGAATAGCACCTCCCCCTTTCATCCCGTAGGTGTCGTAAGAGTCGACTCTGGGAAAGGGTTAGTGTATCGTGGGCGATGGGCTGGCATCCTGTCACTGCGATATCACGTTCAACCATCTGGTTACCCTGAAATTGCTAAACGTGGCACTTGATTTTTGAATTCATGTGCTCTGCCTACCCCTCTTAGGAATACAGGCGTGAGAATACATGCATGTATGTATGTATTCCTAAGAGGGGTAGGCTAGGCAAAGCACATGAATTATAGAATCCAATGCCACGTTTAGCAATTTCGGGGTAACCAGATGGTTAAACGTGATATTGTTATGCAGTGACAGGTTGCCAGCCCATCGCCCACAATACACTAACCCTTTCCCAGAATCGATCTCTTACGACACCCACGGGAAGAAAGCCCTAGTCTTTTCGTAATGGGAGGAGGCATGTTGTGTCTAGGCAAGATGATCAGGGGAGATCCACTCTGCAGTTTAAGTACGCTCCGCCACCGAGACTTTGTGAATGGTCTATGGCAGGTTTCTTCTTCGTCTTCACACTCTTGGCAGAGTTGTCGTGGTCGTCACATCAGGGGTGGTGGCAAGCTCAAGTCGCCATTCGTTCCGAGCTGTAGCTTTTCTTGTGCATTCGAGAATTACGGAGTGCAGCTTTGACCTGGTCGGTCCATCGCATCGGAGACCTGCCGCGCGTTTCTGTATCTTCGACTTTCCCCTGCACCACAAGCCGTTCCATGGCATCGTCTTCTCGACGTGCGATATGTCCAAAGAAAGTGAGAATACGACATTGGACGATGGAAGCAAGACGCTGCTTAATGCCGAGTTCTTCGATGATTGAAGCGTTGGTCTGAAATTGTGTCCAGAATATTCCTAGCATTTTTCTCCAGCACCACATTTCTAGAGCGTCTATCTTTTTTTTCTCACTTTTCCTTACGGCAAGCAGGTAACGGCAGAAAAAAGAATATTTTTACGCTTAAACATGTTCAGGAGAAGACCTTCTGAACGTAGTGCTAGTACATATTCTGTGGTTTGATGAAGATTCATGATTAACTTAGGTTAAACCTAATGAAAACGCAACTATTTTATGCGTGCCTGAGCGTATTCTAGAAAAGTTACTGTACCTGTACCTACCATTTTTTTACATGTATATACATATTCATCACACCTGCATTACGAAAAGAAGTGGGTAGAGCTCATATTATTATCTATTATAATCAAAACTGTGACTATTTTACGTTTCATGCACTTTTTGGATAATTTTAAGTAATGAAAGAAGTATAGTATAATAGGGACACATTGCTAGCCCGTCGCCTAAAATATACCTTAACTTCTATCCTCAGTCTTTTTTTAAGACATGCACGGAAGAAATGGAGAGGTGATATTCTAAACCTGACACTAATAATGCAAATATGTATTTAATACCTTATCATTATGTACAAGAATCTTAAAAACTTCAGTCCACCATTTTATCGGAATTTATCCATTGCTTTCACCGTACGCGTATCTTATCTTAGTTTATTGTAAACAAGTATTTGCGACCCCTCCGATAAATTCGGCGCACGCGCTTAACGTACTTTATGTTACTTAATCGCATGCGCGGATGTTAGGGGGCCGTGTATATTCCTAAAGACCGTCTGATCGTTATAACTATACTCCGTTTATTTTAAGATTTGAATCATAACTGTCAAAACCTCACGTATTTTTAGGTAAATACAAGGCATCGCCGCAAATGCTGGCACCGTTTGTATTGAAATCATTTTAACAAACAGTAATAAATGTTATTGCACTAATTATAATCTAGTTTTACTTTTGGAGTACAGAGAAAAATTCATTTTTTTCCGTTGAAATTTCAAATCTTAAAATAAACAGAGTATAAGTAGTCAAGAATTTTGTAAATCAACGGTTTTTTTTTAAATTACACACATATTTACATCACGCCCATTTTTCCCAAATGGGGTAGGTAGAGCACACGAAACGTGATATGGACAAAACCTCATGGTTAGTAGCCACTTTTAGCATAGTTTTAGGTTTAAAAACAAGGAAGAAGAACAATAACAAAAGTGACAGGTTGCTAGCCAATTGCGTGATGCATACGTAAACCTATTTCCTTAGTCGCCTTTCAGGACAGTATGATTACCTTTTTCAACGATAACTCAAGTTTTTCACTTAATCTTGTACTCTTATTCTTATAAAACAACATGCTGTACAGTTCCCGGCATATAATTTGGCATTTTTGGTAGTCAGTGGGGGTAAGTTGTCTCATCTTTTTTTCGAAATAAAAGCGATGTGCGATCTTATCCCACTGCAAAAGATTTTGCAAAGTTTGACGTCGAGGACTATTTTCACAATACATATAATAGTGAAATAAAACGGATCCACTGACGAACTGATTTTTTTAAATCGAGATTAGCTCTTCACGTTTCATTACCCATCATCTGGATAATAATAGTGAATGAGATGGCTAAAACGTGGGTAATTGTTAACCGCTGTCTGTTGTTGTGTCAAGTAGTCGCACAAAAAGAGCGGCAGCGCGCAGTGCACGTAGCTCCAAATAAACATGTCGAACTGATCTCGATATAAAAACTTAAGGAGATCAGTTTTGTTTCAGTATGAGTGACTCTTACGGTAGTTTTATAAATGTCGAGGACTATACGAATTTTGGAGTCAACTGTCTGTAACTTGGTCATGTTTTTATTTGTCTAGGCCTGCTGAGACCACCAGCAAACAAAACTATCGCGCTTACCCAATTCACACTCGTAATCATGGTAGATAAGCCATAATCTTCCTATATATACCCATCTCAATGTCCAATTGTATCGCAAACAACCATGACGTTCATACTGTTAAGCCTATTTGCATTTCAATACGCGAGTGCTGTACTCAGGACAGATCCCCTGGTCGATACCAAGGTAAGAGCTAGAAGAAAAGCTACTTAAGCCTTGTCCAAAAGGAGCGAATTTGCTGCAAATTTGAACTCGTTACTATTCATTGCTGCATTTGTCACGCTTATTAAAACTACGACGCATCGTGAAGAAGCAATGGACTCCAATTAATACGCGGCCAATTCGCACGTGCTTTTGAACAGGGTCTTAAGATAATTTTTTTTTTCCGACGGAAAAATGCATTAATTCCTAGTTTTTAAATAACAGATTTAATTTTGTCTTTAGGTGGGTCTGATCCGAGGACTGCAAGCCGATGACGGAGACTACTCCATGTTTATGGGCATACCTTACGCCGAAGTCGACGACAAGAATCCATTTGGGGTGAGTTCTTTAACAGCATGACAAAGAACTTAAAATATTTCAGTCACCTTTTTTTGTAAAATTGGCCACTCGTTGTGATTCATTTATACATTATTTAGTTTAGAAGTATAATACTTACATGTTGCAAGTCTGTCGTGCCTTAATCTAGTTCCTTGGTCGCATCCTGCAACTTCCTGTGGCATTGAGGATAGAACCTATAGAGTACTAATGTCATCTTGGTTGTTCGGAAATTATTCCGCAAAACAATTGAAGTGATC
>BHDV01026675.1:68671-79684 GCA_005406045.1 Adoxophyes honmai
AAGTTCCATCGACACGCCCCATCACTAACGTGAACTGTCATGGCTCATGTCAGGGATCATGTCTCGCCGATTGTCCTATAGAAGCTGCTACGAAATCTCAAATATAAGCTTTGTCTACGTAGAATTTCGTGTACTCTGCCCACCCCGTTTCAGAATATAGCCGTGATTTATGTTGTACATATAGGTTTTAAGCTAGATAAAAGTGGTACAACATTTCAAGTTGCCACCCAAATATATATTCAAAAACAGAATGCAATTGATTCCCAAACCGGCAACATTTTAAAGCAACTCCGAGCGCTATAATCCCCGCAAACAGTTTGCATAAAAAGGCCTGCAGCCAAAGATAGCGGCTTAAAACAATATTTATTGCAACGCGATTACAATTTTTGATCCGTGGCCATATTGCACCGGTTAATACAGGTTTTTGACTTTTTGACATCTTGTTCGTTGTTCTAGTAAGTATGATACAGATATCAAAGGAAATTTCCATTAGTTTAAATACATACAATCACGCCTGTATTCCCAAATGGGGTAGGCAGAACACACGAAACGCTACATAGACAAAACCATGGCTATTTCTCGTTTCATGGCAAGTTCTAGCATGTTTTTGTTTTGAGTTGGCAGGTATTAACAGTGACAGGTCGCTAGCCCATCGCCTAAAATATGTATACCACCTATATCCTTAGTCGCTTCCTCCGAAATCTTAAGAGGATAGGAGTCGCGCCACTTCTCCATACAAACGTAGTCCCTTGTTTTCTCCGTACATTAGAGCAAAAATTTTTTTCATTAAATTTGTATCTGTTGTGGCTATTCCCCTATGATTTGCTTTTATCGATTTTTTATTTATTTTTTTATAAGCAAATCATAGGGGCATAGCCACAACAGATACAAATATAATGTAAAAAAAATTAGCTCTTATGTCATTATTCACGGAGAAAACAGGGGACTACGTTTGTATTGAGAAGTGGTGCGACTCCTGTCCTCTTAAGGACATAAAATTTTAAGGATAATTCAAAAACTACTTGTCAGATCTTGATGAAATTAAAATGGGACCAATAGGCAGTCATAAGAAGTTGATATCAAACACAAAAGAACCATCAAAATCGGTCCACCCGTTTAGAAGTTCTGAGGTAACATACATAAAAAAAAATACAGCCGAATGGAATACCTCCTTTTTTGACGTCGGTTAAAAAATTAAAACGTGCATTAGCGCGTCAGCTACACCATTGATGGTTGGTTGCCCTAAACTAGACGTCAAGTCATGCCTTCAGCGCCAAGACTCACCACGTCCCGGTCTTCGAGGCCGCGAGTTAGCTAATCGAATCCCGCCAAGGAGCGGCACATACGGCCCTAACTCTGCTAATCCGGTTTACGCGTGCCAAGAGACGTCGCCGCAAGTTAGGGGATGTAGCGGTTCATTTGGGAGAGTTTTACCAACTTCCTAAGGCCCCAAAATTTCATCGTTTGAATTTGACGCTTAGTGTCATTAATGTAAAATTCAAAATTATTATTATCATTTTTCCTTTGAAAAGGACCATGGGCCTTAGGAGGTTAAAATGACATTATGCCTGTATTTTCAAATAGTTAGACGGAGCACATGAAATTCAAAATTTAAAATTCAAAACTTTATTTACGCTAGTTAGGCTCCTAAAAGTATTTTTACACGCCATTTTCGAGTCTATCAGCGCTTCGGAAAGACCATCATTGCCAAGAAGAATGCGCCTCAGGAAACTTGAAACGCTACATAGACAATTTTTTTACCTTTTCACGGTGCATGGTGACTTTTAGCATTTTTTTACGTTCCAAGTTAAAGTGTGAGGTGGTAACAGTGACAGGTTGCTAGCTAGTCGCCTAAAGCAAACCTGCCATCACTACACTGGTCAAAAAATATCAAGTTAAATTATTAACAAAAAATGAGCATATTTAAGCAGGCCGCACACCGGTCATACAATTGTCTCTCCACAACTGTAGCGTCACATTTTAAATGCGACACATTTAACGCCCCCATACATTCCTACGTGAGCACGCACACCGATGATACATTTGTAGCGGACACACTTTGTGGCGAGACGACATCCGCGCTACAATAATTCAAGATCGAACCTGTTCGTTTTTTGTGTCACACATTATGGCGACGTCAATGTTCGATACGTGTAGCATGTGGCGCTGGTGTGCGGCCCGCTTTACTCGCCCATCAAGAAAGCAGTTTACTACTGAAAGATGTTTCATATTTTACGCGATATGTTATGCTTTTACGGCGAGCTTTGGTATTTGTTTTGTCAAAAATATAATATAACCAATTCAGTATTTAATTTTCTAATAATTGAATACGAAAATGCTATGAAAATATACTGATATCTAGCTTGATTTGTCTCTGCAATGTTTTGTGTGTTTTCCTAGCCCTTTATTGAATAAAATCTATTTATTTTTTGTTAATTGTAAAAGTCAATTATTACTAAATTAATTATTATCCGCTGTACTGCTACATCTTGGACCACACAGCGAAGGCGCCAAAGTTTCGCGATCCTCGCCTGCTCACTTGACCGCGGTGTAACGGCAAAAATTAAATCACGCTGTATGTGCTGCAACTCAAGTGACTTCAGCAACTTCAGGAACTTCGCCCAAACTCTTGACATTTTGCTGCAAAGCCCTGGTGGGTTACAGCAACTTGTGGTTGTTTGAGCTATCCACACAATAGTTTGCGTTATGAAGGTTACTAGAAATTAAGACGTTTGTAGTAAAATTGGTGTTTTATTTACTTAGAGGTAGAATTTCAATCTTGATTTCATGCCTCAGCAGCCAGCGGACATTGTCGCCGACGATTCTCTGGGAATCTGTGTCGGATTTTTATTTTTCTGTGTTAAAAGTATTGTCTATGGGACTAGCGGACAGAAAAAAAAAAAAAACTGTGTTCAAAAAGTTGTCCGGATTTAATTACCTCGGCGTAGCTCGGCGTTGGTCACGAATAGAAGACAGTGAATATTATTATCTTTGGGTACCTCTTTCTTTAATATTTATTAATTAATTCGGGAACCGTATACATCCTTATATTTAACTTCGAAACCATTCACATCCCTTGATGAATGAAATCTTGTCAGTAAAGCATTTATAACGATTTATGTTTTAGCCGTTCTAATTAACTTTGTTTGTACCCACGTTGTCGTTTTGTGGTACCTACTTGGAGAGTGTAGCTACAGTAAAAAGAATTTGTGCCAAGTTTCTTGCAGCTCAATCCTCTTTTAGATCATGGTTTTTACGAAGCGCTAGTAGACTCAAAAGGACGTGTCAAAGCCCCCGCCCCCTACGGCCTACTTCTGCATAAAATCCGACTTGTCCAAAGCTCTAAACGCGCTGACAGTGGCAGCGGAACGGCGCTGCGCGGTAGCGTGATGGTACGAACGAAACGCTTATTCTCCGGTCGGTGCAATGTGCGCTCCGTTTGATTTCGAACATTACAATACCGTGACGCTCCGCCCTGCTTCCGCTGTCAATGCTTTTGGAGCTTAAGAGCGATATCAGATTAGGCGTTTTATACGCGCGTACCAGCTCGTTTTTGAAAGCGCGTGTACGTGTGCACAGGTGCGGCTAGCCGATGCGGTTTTGTTTTCTTCAAGCGTTGACGCGCATATAAGCTCGCATTAGCGCGAGCAAGAACGTGCGACCAGTACGTCTAGTGTGTTCATTTCGATGGTGCAGTCGTTAACGAATTCGTTCGCGAGTTGTCGCGGAATGTATGGGGACTTGTCGACCGTGGCAGTTGTGCAAACGTTCCGCTGGCGGCGCTGTCTCGCTTTCCATACAATTTTGCGATAACTCGCAAACGAATTCGTTAACGACTGCACCATCGAAATGAATACACTAGACGTACTGCGTTACATACGCGCGTACAGGGTGAAAATGAAATCCGTAACGAAAAAAATTCCTGATACTCAGAATCATTAGCACAATACAATGGTAAAATAAAAAAAAGCACTTTTTTTCCTTTTTTTTCATCGGGAAATTCCCAAAAAAATATTGATCGTGGGCATACTACAAACCGTGGCGCGCTAAGGGCTAAAATTGAAGGCGTGTCGTGCGAATGACCAGATGGGACCAGTCAAAGCGCGGTAAATGTAAAGCCGGGGATACACATGCCCGTAGCTTGCACACTAGCATACCAACTCCTTGCAAGTACAGTCATGTTTATCACTAACTGATATGCCTGTAACTGGAAGCTAGTTGCAAGTAGCTGACACAACATTTGATTTCCTTGCATGCCCGCTAAAAGAGGGGCCGCAGGGGGCAGCTAATTCGGCACGTGTTAACTGCTGCGACAGCTACGGGCATACCAGTAGACAGTACAAATGAATCACCCGTAGCTAAAAATCTTAGTGTTCCAATTGTTGTGTTTCTTAGTTTCCAATTTGGTTATTGCCGGGATGGCTTTTCGCATGTGAGTATCCCCAATTCTTCCTAACAACTTCGATTTTTATCCATGTTGTAGGTATAAAATACTCTCATGCAGCGATGGTAATACTGACATGCAGGGGCACATTTGCATGCCAGTGTTACTTGCAAATGTATCCGCAGTGTGCCAGTTACTCGTACAAGCCAGTAATTTTCATACCAGCTAATTTACTCAGCATGTGTATCCCCGGCTTAACTGTTTAGTGGACGGTAGTTTTACATTGGCCACAATCGAGGGCATACCTACCCTAAATAAAAAATGAAATCTCAAGCGGGCAGTCGACGCGAGCTAATCACCCCGTTCGTACGATACGTAAGCGCGAAGTGTGCGAGTTACAATGTCGTCAGAATTTTCAAATCGCGAGTACTAATGAAATGGTGCGAACCGAAAGCGGCGAAAATTTGGAGGCTGCCCGTAGACGGTATCGGGATGAAAGTGTACCTAGACTCCGGTCTCAGGGACTCTGAGTTTTTAGAGGATGTGCCGATTTCGTATTTAAGTGGTATGTTTTACCAACAAGATGGTGCTCCCCCCATTACGCTCGCGATGTACGCGAGCATTTAAACAATGTGTACGGTGACCGGTGGATAGGACGCGGTGCATCTGTGGCCTGGCCTGCTAGGTTACCTGACCTAACCCCTTGTGATTTTTATCTTTGGGGCGAAATCAAGCGCCGTGTGTACATGAACGAACCACAAAATGTACAGGATCTGAAAGACAAGATTGTGAGTGCATTTTTTGAAGTGAAAAGTGACACTGAAGTGCTAAGGAGAGTGAATGAGAACGTTTTGAAACGTGCAAGACTCTGTTTGGAGAAAAATGGACCCCATTTTGAACACTTATTAAGGTACGCTTAGTTTAGATTAGTAGGATAGAGTTGATTTTTTATTATTATTGTACATAAGTTGATTCCAATTTTTTAACTACGCCCGAATGCCGAATTTATGCAAACCTAATTTTATTTTACTAAGTAGGTACCTACGAGTCGCGAGTGCGGTAGACGACGCCCAACGCGCTTGTATTTACTTGCCCGCGCGGTGTCCATAATGTTAGTACTTTTTAGGAAAACTTTGATGATACGTAACTTCTTAATTACAAAACAAAATGAGAAACTACTCAAATTATATTTTTAAGTTTTATTAACAAACAGGTATGTAAAATTTCGTTACGGATTCCATTATCACCCTGTATACGCTGGTTTAAGCGCGTACACGCGTGTTCGATTTAATGTGACGCGCGTGTCAGCGCGTATTCCAAAACCGAGCGTAAACGCGCGTATAAAACCTCTAATCTTAATTGCCCTAATTTGATTGCCAACTTGGTCCGAGCTGAAGTGTTGATAACTGATTCACGCCGGCACGAGTTGGCATGTGATCTGTCAGGGAAACTAGCATAATAGTTACTCGTATTAAGAAAGCTAGGTACGGTGGCCCAGGGGAACAACGTTCCTTCTGACGATTAGACTTGAATTGAGGTAGAGACGACTATTTACCCTTCACAAGTTGCTGTCTTGTAGATACTTGGGGAGTTTTCTTTACATGTATAAAACAATATTATGTTGCAGTTTTTATTGTGCCTGATAATTATGTTCGATATAATCTGACAACATTATTATGCAGAATTCTTTTTTTAATAAATACATACATACATACATATTCTCACGCCTGTATTCCCAGGAGGGGTAGGCAGAGCACATGAATTCAAAAATCCAGTGCCACGTTTAGCAAATGCAGGGTAACTAGATGGTCAAACGTGATATTGTGGTGACAGGTTGCTAGCCCATCGCCCACAATACACCAACCCTTTCCCAGAGTCGACTCTTACGACACCCACGGGAAGAAAGGGGGAGGTGCTATTCTAACCCGGCACCACACGGGTAAATAATACCAACTAAATTTTAATAAATACCAACTAATATTACAATTCTGAAACTTTTGTCAATAGATGTGCGGGTGTTTGTTACTCTTTCTCGCAAAAGCTACTAAATTGATTTAATTGAACTTTAAGTCAGAATCACCCATGGCAAAGTGGAATAAAAGGACACACTCACGTCTTTACATCGAGATGAGCTCGACATGTTTCGGACCGATTCGTGACCCATCATCGGGAGCAACGAGCCACAGCGGCTGCGGTAGGTTTATGTTTATAACTCACAGACTTTTCCAAATAATAACTATTAGTCATACGTATTGACGTATGACGGTACAGACAGAAACTTGTAATTAAAGACATTATTTTTAATGCAAATTAAATTTTGACCTTTCGATGAATGAATGCAATATGTCAGTAGATAGTAAAGTAACGCTTCCAATGAATCATTAATATCAGGGCTGTCCAAACTCGATGGAACCCAGGGCCAAAAAAACGACTAAATACATTGGAGAGCTGGTAAATACTTACGAAATGTACCTAACATGCTAATTAATGTATTTAAACAAAGAAAGTGTCAGGTTTAGAATGACAAGACCCCATTTCTTCTGAGGATAAAAGACTACTAAGGAAAAATACATTAAGGTGCAGGCTATAGGCTAGCAACCTATCACTATTTATAGTAATAAGCCACCACCATAAAATAATAATTCAGGAAAAGTGAAATAGGCATGGTTTGGTCTATGTAGCATTTTGTGCGTTCTGCCTAACTAATTTGGAAATACAGTCGTGATATACGTATGTCAACAAAGAAAAAAAAGATTCTGCCGGCTGCAATAATAAAATTCGTTTATTCATAAATAGTTTGGACAGCCCTGATTTAGGTCAAGGGAATTAATATTTAAGTTTTGAAACTTGCATGCTTTCTACCTACTCAAACGCCCACTAAGCGCCTACGATATTTTTATGAACTAAAAATATAATCAGCTGCAAACAATATGACTCTCACATGTATGTACACCCACACAACCTTGGCCAGAAATTTTAAGCGTGCTTAAACTCCATTTCGTTGAAGATTAATCTTTAAACAGACAAAATTTTAAACTTTCTCAGAAATCTAAGGGTAAAACTGGAAATCATCATTGCAAGAACAGTTATTACTGTTTGTTAGTAATGTTCTCAATACAAACGGTGTCACCATTTGCGATGACGCCTTGGATTTACTTAAAATGTATGTGTGTGGATTTGACCGTTAAAAATCTAATGTTGTATGAAATGGAATATAGGTATTTTTGTTCTTAAAAAAAAAACGTAAAAATAGAAGATGATTCTTTAAACTAAAGAAATTTTCGTTGATAACCCTTCAAAGTATGCATTGTCATGAAAAATCAAATTAATACATGCATGCCTGTGTTCCCAAACGGGGTAGGCACAGCAAACGAATCGCTGCATAGAGAAAGCCATGAACTATTTCATGCTTTGTAGCTATCTCTGGATTATTTTTTAGGTTTAGTTTAACAAATAAGGTAAAAAAACCGGCTAAATGCGAGTCGAACTCGCGCACGAAGGGTTCCGCCCGTACCAAAAACAGCAAAAATGTCACGTTTTTAGTATTTGTTGTTACAGCGGCAACAGTCATCATCTGTGAAAATATCAACTCTCTAGCTGTCACGGTTCGTGAGATACAGCCTGGTGACAGACGGACAGACAGACAGCGAAGTCTCAGTAATAGGGTCCCGTTTTTACCCTTTGGGTACGGAACCCTAATTAACATCAAGAAAAATAAAATTAGATCGAAGTTTGAATTTCAGTTTAGTCCTTATTCACTTCGATTTACATACATACCTACAGTAAGTACCTCATTTAGCATTTTGTTCAGCTCAATTTACCAACTGGCTACAGTTCCGCATTCAACGATTTGTATAGAACAGGAAAATAGGGAAAATAATGCCCGAAGGCCGATTTGCACATAAATTGGTCAGAACTAATCCGATGATAGGTATCCTACACACGGATACGACAAAATTTGCCTAGACAAAAATGTCTGTACTGAACCCAACGATGTTATTTTCTAACGTAACTAACTAAACTCATTGAGCTGTACATACATACATACATACATACACTGCGCTTGTATTCCCATATGGGGTAGGCAGAGCACACGAAATGCTACATAGACAAAACGATGACTATTTCACGTCCCGTGGGCACTTCTAGAATATTTTTTTTTAGGTTTTGAGTTGGCAGGTGGCTATCCTGTCGCCTAAAATATACCTTAACCTAATTTCTTAGTCGCCTCTTACGACATCCACGGAATAAATGGAGAGGTGTTATTCTAAATTCGACACCATACGGATAAAAATTAGCTCACACTTGAACCAATTGATTCCGGACTTACCACAGAACCAATTTGCAGTTAACGTCATAGCAACACTGCATCGCTTTACAAAGAAGAACTATATAATTATTACGTTTAGTATGACACCGTCCAACCGCAGATCTGGAATTAGCACGTCTTTACGCACATTGAATGACCGCAAAAAGCAACATTGCAGTCCATTCCCATTGTCCGATGCTTTCATAGCTTAAACACTTCAACGCCCAAGATTGATATTATATGTCGTTAAATGTTTATTTTTATTCGAGTACCTTTTGTGTGCCCGTTTAGTCACTCTTATTGTGCTCGGACAATGGGTACTAAACCGAGTCGGGCTTCAATTGTTGAATCGCAACGGCCGAGCGATTTTTTAAGTTTATAAAATATAGACTACGGTTAAAAGATGTAGCCATGACGTTTTTCTATGAAGCAAAACAAGTATTAGTCAAGCGAAACGTTTAGGCCTCTTTTCCACGGACGGTTTTTAGCCCTAAAAAACTACGGTTAATTAACCGTGTGTAGACACGGTCGTCAGTGTTGTATGGATCACTATGGACGCTTGTTGACGGCGCCGGGCCGTAGTTCTGCCGTGTCCGTCAACAAGCGTCCGTAGTGATCCATACAACACTGACGACCGTGTCTATGTCGCAGGCGGATTGTATAATCCGCCGTTTTACATAAAGCCTAGCCGTTTTACATTATGCCTAGCCGTAATGAATAACGTTTAGCGCCGAATTCATTCCGGCGGTTTTTCGTTCAGCCGCATTCAATCCGGCTAAACGTTGAGCCGCCGCATTACAAAACGGCGCTGTTTTGCAAAACGGCTAGGCGTTATGTAAAACGGCGGATTTTACAATCCGCCTTCGACATCTACACACGGTTAATTAACCGTAGTTTTTTACGGCTAAAAACCGTCCGTGGAAAAGAGGCCTTTGTGTTCCGCATCTCTAAAGGAAACAACAAATCACGCCTATGGTGCCTAACTGAGTAGGCAGAGCACATGAAACATGACATAGACGAATCTGTGACTTTCACGTTCGGCAGCCACTTTTAGTTTGATTTCGGGTTCAAAAACAGTGGCCAAGAATCTAGTTCGTTCTTAATTTGTTAGTTTCAATTAATTTATAGTAGGTATGCTGCAACCTAGGTTCCTCAAGATGGACAGACGACTTGATGAAGGTCGCCGGAAAACGCTGGATGCAGGTCGCTTCCAAAAGAGGAGGCCTTACCAAATGGTAACGGTAGTGGTAATGGTATGTGCAAATGCACAGGAACCTTAGAGACCTGACGACAGCCAGAGCTCCTCCTCAGTTGAAGGAAATAACAGTCCAAGCTTGGAAAGTTGGGGGTGGGCCGATCAGATCCCCCACTGGTCCTTAAGAGAGAAGGAGTTGCTATGAAGAGGCTGGAGAGAATCCACATTGTCAACCTATAAGGTTCCCATCTATGTTCAGCTGTGGACGTCTTATGTAGCTTCTGGTAGCGGACATCGCTTGCAGTCCAGCACGAATCTCCTTCTAGCCTCCTCTCCCACTTCGTCCAAAACATATTCGAAATCCTCTTCAGTGCACGATGCCGGGTTGTGGAATCGGTTGCCGACTTCTGTCCGGCAATCATCCTCGGTTTACTCGTTCAGGGAACGCCTATTCCTTAATTGTATATGTTTGTGTTATTTATATACCGATCTACTTTATTATTGTATTTCTATATTTATGAACTTTATAAATATTATATACTTCTATTATAGTTTCTATCTAGTATAATTAGTCAATATTTGTTTTACTTCACCATTTTTATTGTATCCTCTCTTTTTCTCAGTCTCAATAATTTAGTTTCCTCTCTGCCTCTCAAAGGTTGGGTGTAAGAAATCCCTTAAGGGATAAGTCCGCCTTTGTACTTCACCATTTCATTTGTAATAATTGTGTACTTTGTGTTTTTTTTCCTTTTGTACAATAAAGTGCTTACTTACTTACTTATGGCTGAAATGAAGATGGTGGTGATGAGATATGCGACGTCACTTACTTGTTTTGATCTAGTGGCATTACCTGGGTGCATGCAAAATATTGGGACCATCGACACTTCATTGAATCTGAGCGTATAGTGTAATGAAAACGATGATGAATTCCATAACGATTTCGTTTGCGAGTTATCGCAGAATTGTATGGATGTTACCGGAAATGTATGAAATCAAGGAATTGTATACAAATCCTAGGAAATGTGTACAATTCCGATACGATTTAGGAAATGTATAAAATATTGTTTGAAAAACGATTAAATGCATAGATATCCTAGGAAATGTATAAATTTCCTCGGAATTGTA
>BHDV01026688.1:8113-18690 GCA_005406045.1 Adoxophyes honmai
ACACCGAAATGTTACAAGTCAGTCGGCGCCTTAAGCCAGGTACTCACTAGCGAGCCGTAACCGTAACATGTGTGATACAGTAACGAGGTTCTAGTGTGTACGCGTATTGCAGTTTCAGGTTCAGAAATGAGTAAATTGTAAACATCGGCTCGTTGCAAGCCGCTCGCGTACCGCTCGCAGGTTTGCGAACCACGTACACATTATGTTTTTTGGTTACAGTACGTGCAACGGTTACAGTTACGGCTCGCTAGTGAGTATCCGGCTTTAAGGTAAACGTCCCTGTGCTCGACACTGACCCAATACGTGGCACTTGCAACCTTATAGTAAGACAGGTGACAGATGGGTGTCATCTACTGGGCGTTTGAGGCGTGGAGCATTGGGACTTTCACCTTACGACGTGTCGAAAAAATCTGAAAGTAAAATTCAAAATCTACAATATCATTTACTTACGTAGAATGATAGGCAGAGCGCACAAAACACAAAACCTAATAGTGTCTGATGCTAACCTCTTGCCTAAAATTTACGCCTTAGGCTCAATTCATACCAGAAGAGCGGCGAAGGGCGGCGAAGCGGTGCGCAGTTTCGGTGTCAAGAGAATCTTAACTTTATTTTCATTACAATAAGACTTATTATCGCATGAGAAACTCCAACGAGGCGCGCGGATGCCCGCGGATCCGCGGGAATTCCGGAGAATTCCATAAACGAAGCCGTGCGACTGCGCGAGACGTCGCGGCAATGTCCGAGGATGCTCGAGCAGTCCGCTTCGCCGCCCTTCGCCGCTCTTTTGGTGTGAATTGAGCCTTAGTCGCCCCTTAAGACATCCACAGAATGCATATTATTATGTTCATATTTTTGGCACTTTTGACTATGTCGATATCCTTTTTGCTCGCTGTACAGTCAGCTGCAGAGAAAAGTAACCCCCCGTCCATACAATGTTTCATTGCTAGGGGGTTACCTTTCTCTGCAGCTGTCCATACCATTAAGAGCGTGCAAACACAATTCGGCGATTTTGATGTTTTTCAAATGCTTTACAAAGCTATAACTCCTTAAGTTTTTAAAGAAAAACTACTGTAACATATAAATAAACTCTTTTTCTTGGGATTAACGGTAAATATTATTTTATTAGCAACACAGATTTCTTTTACTTAGCCAATTTGTTGAAGGGTTTTCACAAAAATACGCTTCAGAGCTGTCTTTAACTTGAAAATTTTCCATTAAAATTTACCATAAACGATATAAACTTGTTATTATCTGATAGACAATATAGTCTCTACTGAGGAATAACGGTGTTACATGAATCAAATAATTGGTTTTTATTATTCAAATATCATTTTACATAATTTCAAAATTGAACCATTACTTTATTTTTTTCTCATTGATTTTAATGTAATTACAAATGAAACAATTGTATTGTAAATTTACAGAATATGTTTAGTCTAACCATATTTTTTTCATGGCTAAATATGAGTTAATTTATTTTTCACGATTTTTTAAACTTTGGTCCAAAACCACTAAGGTCAGGTGGGGAAAGAGAAACGCAGGGGTAAGAGGGCACTACAGACCATACTCACTCATAACTCGTACGAGTTATGGTCTGTGGTGCCTCTTACCCCTGACTGAATTTCTCTTCCCCCCACCTGACCTTATATTACGTTCGTAAATAATGTTTGTGCCCTCTTAACATAGACTACAGGTCACTAAAACCCCGAGGCGGGTTAACAATTACACCCCTCTATTCCTTCCGTAGATGTCGTAAGAGGTGACTAAGGAAATACGAGTAGATTTAGTAAGGTGTGCTTCAGGCGCCAGCCTGCCGGCAAGCTGGCGACCTGTCAATATGACACGTCCCCGTCCTTCAGCTTTTATTGAACCAAAAATTTTGCTAAAAGTCTAACGTAGTATGAGACAGTTACGATGTTTTCCTCGTTTTGTGTATGCATCCACTGCCTGCTCCACTCGGGAATACGCATACATTCATGCGTACACAAATCACTAAACAAGCAAAAAGTGAACGCTTCTCCTGTACATTTATCCTTAACTCGCTCCATTAAAGCCTACATTTGAATGATGTTTACCGACGCGAGTTACCTCGTAACTCTCAATTTTCCGACGTATTTCCGACAATGAAACATAAAGTGAGATAAATAAAACATAATGCGAGATAAAATGATATAAAGTGAGACGGACGCGTTGTTTACGATCCCGGGAATACGGGATATGGGGCTTGAATGTCGGTCAAATCTGTTAAAAGTTGACTTTTGATATAAAGCTGACTTGCAACAATGTGTTTTTATTTAACAAAACACAATAAAGACACGGTAAAAATAAATCCCGGGCCCACCATCGGCATAGCTGATAGTAAAGTGGCTATTAGATTCCCTGATGTCCTGCGTCCGTGAAATAAGAAACAAAAGCGTAACATCTCGAGTTATCTTTTTAATTTTATTTTATTAATAAAAAACACTTTTTATAGATTCCAGAACTACTTATACCCCTCTGAAATACTCCAAGCGGTCTATTGATCTATCGTCTATCTACGCCAAGTAGATTATAAAGGTCCATGATTCCGTCCTCACGGACCCAAATTGAACCTAGATGCTTTAATTTAAAGTTTATTTCAAGTTAGCAAAATGGCCGCATTAGTGGTAATCAAAGGGTTCCGTCATGTGCACGGAGCTTAAGAGCAGGAGATGAAGAGAATTGGGTCAAGGGGTGGGGAGGCAATTTGAAAGCATTCGAAATCGATGGGAGTGCATTAAAAGTGTGTGTGGAAGTTGTGGTTGAAAAGGAAAAGGATTTAGAATCTGTCTGTATTTCAATGGATAGAAAATACGCTGTATTTTATATTTGGGTATGTTTTTATGCTTTTAGTTGGGTGCTTAAAGGCGACTAACATTTAGGTGTGTTTCAGGCGACAGCCTAGCTGTCACTTATGCTTCTTTCATCTGTGTTTAAACCTAAAATTATGCTAAATGTGGCTAGTTATGGTTTTTGGCCATGAAATGTTTCGTGTGCTCTGCCTACGCCATTAAATAATGCAGGAGTGTGTATATACATAATTAGGTTTCTATACTTAAGAAAAAGATCCCCTGTTATTCAAATGCATCTTACTTTATCTTTTAGACTTGTCTATCTCTTTACTAATCCATCTTCTTCAAGTAAACACATTTAAAAACGTAATTTTACTCAAACATTGGCATCTGTCCAATATGTCCATGTTCGTAAGTTCGTAGTTTACAACGATATTTTCCAAATACGTAGAACCGCATCAAAACAAGTTTGCTAAACCTCGTTGCCAACTGTTGCGGACATCTGTCCAGTGCAGCCATTGGCGCGCATGGACGGCGCGTTAAACCTTTTGTCCCCGATTGGTCCGATGCGCGCGAATGGCGTAATCGGATTGGACTGTGATCTGCTTAGCTGTTGCAAAGCCAGAGGTTGCACACCTATAGTTTCGAATATTCAATAGTCTTTGTTTTACATCGCCAAATGGTAATGAATTGCTGAAAAATTTAGTCCCCTGTGTGGGGTCGGGTTAGAATATCACTTCTCCATTTCTGTCGTAGGTGTCGTAACATGCGACCAAGGTAAGTAGGTTTAGGTATATTTTAAGCGACAAACTAGCAACTTATCACTAAATATATATACCTCTTTTACAAACCTAAAACCTTAAAATTGTGCTACAAGGGGCTATGAAGCGTGACATAGTCATGGACTTGTCTCTTTAGCGTTTCATGTTCTCTACCTATCCCATTTGGGAATACGGGCGTGATTTATGTATGTAGATATGAATCACTATTTTCTACTTACATTATACTTTCATCGAACTGAATTTCAACGAAATATACTTATCCAGTCTAGACTAGTTTCTAGACCACAGACAGACAGACAGTCTCGCCATTTCCCGCCGCCACGCCAATGTACACAAAAGATTCCATACAACCAAGGCTAAACAATATACTATTACGAGTATAGAGGTTGTATGTGTTATGGGGTAGGTGCCGCGCCCTGTACTAACACTATATGCATACTAGGAGTCATAGAGGATAGAACCTATATATAGAGAAACAATGTTCGCAACCCCGGTCCGCAAATAGTTTGTTGATGTCAACATACTAAACGTCACCATCACTGTTACAGAAACTGACCGTATGACCGTAGAGAAAAAGGCACTAGCGTTACGCGCGATCTTGGACCGGCCAATAAGAGCACAGCGATCACTTCAATTGTTTTGCGGAATAATTTCCGAACAACCAAGATGACATTAGTACTCTATAGGTTCTATCCTCAATGCTAGGAGTACATGAAACGTAGACTAACGAATGCTAGGCTAAATTTTAAATAGAACAAGTACACATACATGAAGAATATCACATACCTATCATCATCGGGTAAACAACAGATAACTGAGCTAGCGAACACGGTTTTTTTATTGCAGCCATTTTGTAGAATTTCGTAGTAGCTAATTTCTTACATGAAAAACATTACCTCAGGGAAAACTATTGTTTTCTTGCCAGACAGCAGACATCAACTTTGTTTCCATCATTTTTTAAATCTTTACTTTCAAAATTAAACTGCAATAAAATGTAAACAGTAAGCAATTTATAAAACACGCTTAATATTGCCAGTGAAAAAAGTGCGTATGGTACTCTTGACTACCTGACATATTGACGTAAAGGCTCCGTGATTATGATTAAACTTTATAGAATGGTGACATTAAGAAATCTAAAACTTGTGCCTCACAAGACTGGTTGATTTCATGCCGTTGTCATCTTGCATTCGAAATTATACTAAACCTTTATTACTACGCCAAAAAACTACGAAGGATCATGCGTCCTGACTTTCATTCCCCCGCTTCATTATTCCTAAGTTTATGAGCATAATAACAGACTGCGTAGTAGTTTATCTGTCTAATACACCTGTCTTTCCGCAGCATTTATCATGTGGCAACACCGCCGCCATTTTCCTGCTAATACACCGCTAACCGGGCCATTAGTGTGCGTTTGCACGGATTACGCCCCCTTTCTTATGCGGCCCTAGTACCTGAGACGATTTCGTTTCATTACCCAGCTTAAACGAATAGACATTGGGAGAAGTGGTGTAGGTAGATTGCAAAAATTCTGTGTTACCGTAGGACAATTTTCTGGTAAACCTTATCTAAGTATGATTCTCGTAATCTCATGTTTATAGCATGTTATGAATCCAGGGAGTTCTAGTTATCCCTGTTGTGGTGCCTTCCAAGCACTATCTAACAACTCTTTGAATTTCTTAAATTCTCACTCGTATGTATCAATTAGCGGGACTTAATTACGTTTTTATTTAAATGGTTTTATTACCCCCAGAGGTTTTGGCGTGTTACGGCAACAGCAACAATGAGAAAGTAAAGAAAGAAAACTGTTTATGTAAAAGGTCTCCAAACAATCACATACTCGTATTACTAAGTCATAACATAGCACAAAATATGAACTTTTAAAAGTACTAGGTAGTGCAAAATTTTCTTCTTACGCTTGTCTGAAAGTAGTAATTAGCAGGCTAGGAAGTTTCGGTTTTTTTTTAAACCCCTAACTGATCATGCCAACAGTATTTTACCACAAACAAAATGGCAGACCTTTTATTTATTTCAAACCAAAATAAAAATAACTCGTCTCTCACCCCCTCGCTACTTATGGGGGTGATTTCTCCCCGCGTGTACCAGGGTCGCATGAATATTGTATCACTTCATATCCCGCGCGGGGTCAGCGTCCCTTAGACCATATCAAAGCTAATAGCTATTACTTCGAATTTCATAAAGCTTGTCTGAACTCTCGAGTGGTTTCTTGTGGAACAACTATAGCTTGGTATAGTTGTAGCTGTGTTTCAAACGACATGCCTTGTGAGAAATAAATGGAATATCAGACCGGTATATTTAGAAAGGAGGTACCTAATCAACCACTTTCTCGTAAAAAAATCACATCACGCCCTTATTCCCAAATGGGGTAGGTAGAACACAAGAACGTGACATACCATGACTTCACGTCACAGTTGGCAGAATTTGTAGGTAGAGGTATAATAGTGACAGGCTGCTAGCCTGTCGTCTATAACTTACATTAACCATTCCTTAGTTGCCTCTTATGACATCCACAGAAGAAATGGAGAGCTTCTAACCCCGACACCATGGGTGTGGGAAAGCCTCCAATAGAGAGATCTCTCGCCAGGCAGATGTAATGCAAGTTGGAAATTGTATTCATGCAACCGATCTTCGAAACGGCGTTAGTGCGATGTAGAACACTTTGACAATTGATGAAGTTTATAGAAGATAGACGATAGGTGGCGCTAGGGTGCTACAAGGGCATTAGTATAATCAAGCTTCGAAATCCGACCATGGCTCCTTTACATTCAAATCTACAGTTAAATCGTCAACGTAAACGGCTAAAGCCACCATCACTCAACGTAAACTTCTTCAACCATACTCCATAAAAAAATATGAATCTTCTGACTCAGACATTCTTCCAGTAGCAATGCATGTTAACTACACAGTGACTCTTACATACGTAGATTCATGTAAGATTTACGGGTACTTTGACTTACGCTTTAGTTTTGTTTGTGCGATTCCGCATTTGATAAATACGTGTTTTGACGGCTGAAGGCCATAAACAAAATTACGGGTTTCGCGCAAACGTCCGCTGTTGAATCTAATAAAGCATTTTTAACATCCAAATGTGTATGAATTTTCTTCGTGAGAATGATTGCACATCTGGGTACATGACTATCTTAAAAATTACGAAATTTTGGCTTTTTACTCACTTGGTATTCAAATAAAATACTGCCTTAATTTTAATAATAGTTTTTAGTATGCCATGTGGTGTCGGGTTTAGAATGGCATCTCTCTATTTCTTCTGTGGATGTTGTAAGAGGTGATTTAGGCACCAGGCTAGCAACCTGTCACTATTGTATCACTTCTAAGGGGCAGCGCAGACGACAGACTTTTGTGCGATCGAGTCTGCGGCGCAATAAAAACTCTGAATGGAAACTCTCTGCGCTTCAGAGTTTTTATTGCGCCGCAGACTCGATCGCACAAAAGTCTGTAGTCTGCGCTACCTCTAAATTAGAACCTAAAAATATGCCACAAATGACTGTAAAGCGAGGAATTGACACGGTTTAGTCTACGTGGCGTTTTGTGGGCTCTGCCTACCCCATGTGGGAATACAGGCGTGATGTATGCATGTATGTACCCAGTTATGAAAACGTCTGCATGCCTCAAGCTACGTGACGAAACCGATGGGACGATTATCTATCTCTTTTACGATCTCGGGACCATGTTATTACGAGTATGTGAGATCGGAGACGGGGCTGGCGTAGACACATTGGCTCGACAAGGATGCCCTGGGGGTAGATCGTACAGCTTTACATGAACGTAGAAATGAGACATTTTATAAAAAAGTAGAATATTTCATTTTATATCTAAGTAAAAAAGACAGTTTTTCTTATACAGAATCGAGAGCACGATTGATAACCATAGTTTAAAAAAAAATCGGTGGGCACTTTTTTTCATACAGTTATCATAAAATTTGTATGAAAATTTGAGGATTTTTTTGCATAGCTCACAGATCATGCATCATACATACAGATTATCTGCGTCGTAGATTCAAATCTTACCCATTTTTATGCCCTGTTGTTGAATGTTATATTATGAATATTTCATAAAAACAATTACGAAAAGATATTTTTTTAATTTAATGACAACAGTCAATACAACTCGCTACTGAAACACTCATGACGCCACTCGTGAACACGATATACAGGGTGTTTTAAAACCTATCTGATACCACCGGGAAGGAAGCGGTTACGTCATCAACGTCAAGCGTCATAGCGGGGAACTCACAAGCCCTTATCACATTGACGCAAGGTTATTTTTGGCCTAAATCGAGGTATTAGTGAATTGGTTATTTTGCCGTTTGAGAGCCAATTTCCGGCCGCAGTTTTTGATAAACGAGTGCGCGGTTTGCGGGGTTGTATCAGATATGATACACGCTGCGGTAACAAAATGGCTGTTATTGTGAAGGTAAATGTGGTAGTTACTTATATGATTGCTGCAAAAGAAACAGCATTCGTAATGAGTGCATTTTGCGGAATGAGTCTGAAAGGTGAAGTTCGTAAAGAGTCACGGCTATTTTAATTATTTTAACAATGATCATTTCCAGTCGCTTTTTATCTATATTCATGTAAAAAACTTAGTGAAACCTATTGCACAGATTTTCATTCCTATTTCAAGAAACTGAAATTTAAGCAGCACACGAGCTTCTTTGATACAGATTTCGTTCCATTTGATATTCATCACCAGTTTTTAAACAAATGACACTAAACTAGAGCATGTAAATGTCTTTAATACAAGCCATATATTTTCCCCCACTACAAAAGAATACTCTTAACTCTGTCCAATCGTAAAAGTCGTATTTATGTAAATATAAATGCAATGCCATAAATCAGAGGCCGGGACTTGCAGCGTTCTCTGTAAATCAGATGCGAAAGCGACGACTATTCTAAGTCCACAGGCATACAAGAGTGCAGCCCTACAACTAGGGCTGCCTAAAGTGTGCCTAAAGACCCAACAAAACATATCAAAAAATTAAAAAAAAAAACAAAAAGCACTAGACTTTCTCACGGTATCTTTTAAAAGAAATTCGCAATCGTGTAAACTGACTTCTCCTCAGCTGCCTATTATTGATTACGGCAATGTCTTTAAAAAAAAACTTTACTGTTGCGGGAGTGAGGTGATCAGTTTCTACTTTTCCGAAAAAAATCCTGTCTTGAAAATTATTACTGTGCCCATCTTTTTTAAAACGATTGCAACCTTTTGGAAGTTTGTATTAACAATGAAGTTGGGAATGAATCGCTTGATCCGATTCTTACTGATATATATTGCTCGATCAAAACAAAGCTACCTCAAAATGTATCTCAACGCAAAACAAAAGATTATTTAATACGTCAAGTCTTCTTTGAGAATTTTATTTTCGAGCTTGCCCGTACACATTAATCCTACTGATATCATAAACGTTAAAGTTTCTTACTCTCTTTCACTCAAAAAACAACTCTATAAATTGGATACCTAACTCAAATATCAAAATAACGCACGAATAACTTGAAGGATTATTTTTCGTTACTTCCATCGAAACAGTACCCATCGAAAAGATAAATTAGAAACAACAAAACGGTAATTTCATAACGGAGTACTCGTTGATTACTCGACAGATGGCGCTGCGAAGTTATTCTGCATTGAACTTCCAAACAGACGATATAAATTAATGCAAACTTTGCAAAGCCGGAGATGAACACCCTGTACACGATCGATGTAGCTGCATACTAGGGATGTTGGGTATATCTTCATCCGCATCCGCATCGGAATTTCCGCATTAACGGTGTTTTAGTCTCGCGCGGATTTGCTCACTTACTGTAAACTTGTAAAGAGTGTAAACGACACATATTCTTCTGACATTGATCATTTTTGAAAACGTCTATACTGTTACGCAACCCGTAGAAAACTGAAACTCAAACGTAGGTATGATTTATATGACGTTAAAGTTCCCGCGAAAGAAAAATCCGTGTGAGTCTATAAACGCCCTAAATTCAACATATTATTTGTGGTGTCGTAGTTAGAATATCTTCTAGTTTAGTGTAAACGTCGTGAGAGGCGACTAGGGAAATATGTTCCGATATGCTTTAGGCAATAGTATAGCAATCTGTTGAGGACTGTACCATCAACGCCCGACCACCGCGGCGCGGGCGGCGGGCGCTGCCTATTTATTCGCCGGCGCAGACGGACCCCACAACTCGACACGGGACCTCAGCTGCGTAGGACGGCCCTCGAATTAACTTTAAATATCTGTTTGTTCGGGTTAAAGTTGTACCACTCTTGGACGGATTAAATACTAGTCCTATCGAAATACAGTCTGCTTTTATTACTAGTCCATAGGACCCTAACACAATCTTTCACTGTTATACGTCTTTCATCAAATTATCAATCTAAAATTGTGCCAAAAGTAGCTATGAAACGTGAAACAATCGTGGTTTTGACTATGTAACCATTTGTATTTTCTGCATAAAGGAGTACAGGCGTGATGTGTGTACGTGTTATACGTATATAATGTTGTGTTTATGCGGATGTGGATTGACAAATAAACACAAACGACTTTCATTACGTAGCGCAAATAGAGAGGGTTAATTCTCAGCCAAACACCACACCGGGAAGTTTACATCCTTCTGGATCAACATTAATTAAAAAAAACTGATAACAAGTAAACGAACTTACTTGAATGTACGACATTATTGACCAATACTTATTTATCTAATGGAAAAGTTTGACGTAATTTTAGATACTCGAAATATTAATCTGAAATACGTTACTGATCACAGTTAACCACAGCAACAAAATGGCGGACGTCAAATAGACACAAATCTTCCATTTTGTAATGGTTGTAGCCATTTTCTTATCTAATAATTTAGAACGAAAGGAAGTAAGAGATTTTAGATCAATGAAAATGACGAGCATTGTACAAACATTTTTTTTTTTTTTCTTTTTTTATAATCTGCTATCAGTCCGA
>BHDV01026688.1:19770-44231 GCA_005406045.1 Adoxophyes honmai
ACTGGGAGAAGACTTATTGGTCTGTACGATGCCTTTTCATTCTCTGGTTTGCCCGACTTATGAATCATAATGATTTGAGATATTGTCCATGAATCGGGATAGTACTGCAGTCTAAGTATGGAATTAAATAAGACAGTAAGACAGTACAAACATTTAAGTTTTTTTAATACGTGCAAATTGTTTCCCATCACCGTGCCAACCCTACGCGTTTACGAGATCTCATCCACGCTCCAGTTGCGGACAACAGTCATCCAGCATTCAGCCTCCGCGCTGTTATGCTGCCCTGGTACCTACTTTGTTACGATAAGCGGTATTATTTCCTGAAACGGGGTTTAATCTGGAAACGTGGTTCTGAATGAAAATGGTGTTGAAACAAACAACCGTCCTTTTCCATTTTCTGAATGATATGCTGCTTTATTTTGCTCTAATTGAACCTCAAGAACGGTTTTGATAAGCTCGCAACTCTTTAAAAAATTGTGGTCGTTAATGAAAGTACATTTATGCCAAAAGGTAACATGTAATTTGGAAGCATAGAAATTTCCCAAGAGCTTTTCAAAGACGTAGTTTCCTGAAGCAACATACCAGGAACACAGAAACACACTTGGGTATGCACGGCACGTCTTAGTCTTGATTATCGTACGTGCGCTGCAAGTTCCGCCACTCGTACGAGAAATGACGTCGCGGTGTTTACACTTTTGGGAGAACCCGCGAAAATATTTGGAAGCACGTTTTTATTTTGTTTCCAACCTTATTTGGAATTCTATGGGCATGGATTTAAAAATAAAAGGCGCAATTTTGAATATTTTCAAGGATGGAACGACCAGGGCCGTCTTATGCATGTCGCGGCCCCTAAGCAATGCTCGTCTCGGGGGCCTCGGGGCCCCCTACCGTCTTTCTAACTTCCTAATATATATTTTCGCTAACACAGGGCCCCTGAACGTGGCGGGGCCCCTAGGCAGTAGCCTACATTGCCTTATGGATAAAACGGTCCTGGGAACGACTGCTTCGATTTTTGAAATCGCTAAGCTGTGATCTCCCTCGCAGCGTTGAACACAATTTGCACTTCTATTGCAAAAAAGACTCAGTTGCATTTTTTTATTTTTACTAATCATAGAAAAATAAGAAAGTAAACACTTAATTGTACAAAAAAACACTAGCAAAATGGTTAGGTTAGGTTATTTACGTTATTGTTGCAATAGAAGTGCGAATTTGTGCTCCAGTCCAAAAAATCTCACCTGTTGTAAAAAATTGTCTCTGCAATTTCAATTACACCTTTCAGCTATGCCACTGCTTTACAGATGTATTGTATGCAGTATCACGCTCGCAAATTCCCTGTATTTATAGATGTAAATGGACGGACTAGATACATTGTTTACCGTCGCAGTGTATTGACGTGCGACTGCTATTGTTAGTGTTGATTAATGCAGTGCAGTTATACTGAAGAGACAAAGCAAGATTACAAAAAACTAGTCCTTCTGTTACACTACCTAATAATAATATTGCCAAAGTCTTTTGTTTAACAAACGAAAACTGACGAGTGTACAGTCAAGGAAATTGATACCTGTGCCACTTTGAACCTTTTCATACTGAGTTTCATATTGCTTTGATAAGTACAAAGTATGGTATGTCACAGTGACATTTCTTGTGAAAAGGTACAAAGTGGCACAGTAATCAATTTCCTTGAGTGTACAGTGCTTAGCAGTTCAGAGTAACGTCACTACATTGTAATTTTTTAAAAATTATTATTAAATAAAACAAAATATTCTAGCCACTCCAGAAATTTTAAGATACGTCGATATTTAATATTTTACGAAACCAACAAATTCTTGTCGTATAGGTATTTCAACTAATTTAACTGTCGTCATCCCTATTGAATGAAGAGGCCATTTTCATTTGTGTCCGTTATATTTTTGACATTAAAAATGACCTTATAATAATGACGTTGAGATTTTTGTGTAATCCTCATAAGTATTGTTTCTACATCAAGCGAGCAAAGGTAAACTCCAAAAAAAATATTACCTAACCACTTTTAAGGCGTCCACATACACTCGCAATACCGTTTCAGAATTTCGAATCGAAATATCGGTTCGCAATTCCGTAAATACATAACACAAATACGTTTCAATTACGAATACGGGATTCTGAATGCATAAACCATTATACGGAACTCAGAGTCAGATTACATTTCGAACGGGAAACTTCTGTTTATATGTGGCTGGTCCATAGATTTATACGGATTAACTGCGTTCGATATTACGAATGGATACCTCGAATCGAAATTCTAAAACGGAATTCCAAGTGTATGTGGCGGCCCTTGGGGCTTCGTATGTCAAAAGGCAAAATCTACAAGATTGTAGATCACTTCATTGACGCGTTGTCCATTTATTTGTCTGTTGTTATTGTCCAACAGCCTCGTACACAATCTTCTCTGAGTTTGAGTGGTACTACAGATGGCAGCGGGGACTGCGAGGGTAGTGGGGAATAACATCCCGTGTCTAAGTGACATGCTGCCTCTCCGTCATCGCCTCTTTCCCAGGGACGGTCGTCCACGAGGTTGTCCACTATAAAAAGCGAAAACATTTTTCAAATTGAGGAATTTGCCACCACGAATCGTTAGCAAAACGCAGCCAAGGAGAAGCTGACTGACTGACTAATAATAATCAAAGTAGGCCCTACCATAGTGTTAGAAACTTGAAATTTTGCACAGAGTTTCTTTTTATGACGTAGGAGAGCACTAAGAAAGGATTTTAGAAAATTCACCGACTAAAGCCCGTCACAGACTACGCATATACGATAATATTTTATCTGCGTATAAATGCCATTTTTCCATATGTCGGTGTCAAAAGATACCTGACGGTAAATCTGCGCAGTGGGTGGTAGCTCATTGAATTGTATAGGGAGCGATATTGACAGATATATGTTCTACACTGTAACAGATATCTTACCGTATCTGCTTAATGTGTGACGGGCTTAAGGTGGAAAATGAAATTTTGTCGTTTTCAAAGTTATTCCACTGAAATTCAGTATGAAGTTCATTGAAAGTCTTGCAAACGTGGAAAATAGTTTGTCGAAAACCATTCTTTATGGGGATAAAAGGGGGACGCAAAATAATGAAAGATTTTTGAATTGCCTGCAATTCAACATTTAAGCGCGGACAAAGTCGCAAGCAAAACCTAGTAAATTATTAAATTTGGCACCTTGGTAGATTAGCGTGGTAGATTAGCCTAAAAAAACATAATAAATTAACCTAATATCTCATAATAGACAGTAACAAGTACCAGGAGCCCATAAGCACGCAGCACTTGACGAGCCACCAGCAAACAAAACACTCGACTGTATCGAATCGGCGAGTCCCGGAAAAAGTGGGGCGACCCGTGAGTCAGCGGCCATTGACTCGTACAGGGCTGGCGATGTGGCGATGTGTTACAATTATTTGGTTTCCTTTTGCGTAATGTAATGTACCAATCTACACGAATCGGCTCCACGTATCAGCAAGTTTATGGACCAAATTTAGGTTGAACGTAGGTGGGTGAAATACCAGCCGATAGGAAAGCCTTTCAAAGATCAGGGTCTTCTGTTTCAAAACGTACCTACCGTATTCTGAACAGACCGGGACCTGGATACTGAAGTAAAGTAAACAATTCCTCGTGGTTATAGCTAAGACTTGAAAAAAATAACTGACGTTCTTTTGTAAAATCTTCGCCCAACAGCCCTGGACATTGACGCAAGCCAATTGCCAATGAACAAAGGGGTCCCATTCCACAGAATAGATAATAGTACTACGTACAGAAATTCCACTCTCGATCATGTTTAGGCGTAAAATATTGCTGTCTCTTTCCACTGATCAGAAGGAAGAGGATGGCGTCTCTGTTGAGCAGAGTGCGCGGCAGCTCCAACACCATCCTGAGTATTCTTGCTGCGCGTCTAGATTGCCCCATGACAAAGCATTGGGTAAAGATCATCCCTGGAAAAAATAAGTGATGATCTTTACGCAGTGGTGCCTGAATGTTGTTTATTATTATTATTTATTATTCTGTACATTATTTTGCAATTTTACTTCACATTTTTAATGCTATTGTAGGTATAGATATGGGTCTTTGCCTGAAATTAATCTTTTTTTTTTCTACCGTTACCAGCTTGCGTGCGAGCGTTCCTAAATTGCGGAATGGACCTCCCCTGGGTATACTGACTCGCTACGTTCTATTCCCAATATCAAAGCTCTCACTCTAACCAGGCGTGTGGGAAAGAGACAACAAACTCATTAAACTTGGAATAAACGCAATCGTGCTAAGGTTTTTGCCTTATTTTTGCTTTGCTGTGTAGACCTCCTGCCCATTGCCAGCCCTACGAGGTGCAGCGGAGACCTGGCTCCCTGCCAGGGTTGCCCAACGGTAGGCCACACCTGGCGTGCACCTGCTGATAAATTGTTTACCAGCCCTGCCAAATGCAACAAGTTATATGTATTAACTGACACAGTTGCGCGCTTCTGTCAGTTTGGCGGTTTATCGTAAGAAAATAAATAATAGGTGTGTTGATATACTTTAATTTGTTTTTTGAATTTGGTATGGCAATGAATGAATTTGGAAAAAAAATATGATTGCAATTTAGTTTTAGGTCCTTACAAAAACGGTTCTTCGAATAAAATAAGTTTTGTACTCCATCAGCAGCGCTAATTGTCTAACGCACCAAAAATCTACATCGTTTTTAATTTGACAGTTGAAACCAAAAATCGCTTTGAAATGTTTCAAACCCATGCACCAAAATCTACATCGTTTTTTAATTTGACAGTTGAAACATTTTAAGCGATTTTTGGTTTCAATTGTCAAATTAAAAACGATGTAGATTTTTGGTGCGTTAGACAATAGCGCTGCGTGACCCGGTGAATTTTTTTATCAATATACCAATATGCTTTATTATAAAAAATACTGCCAGTTTTAAACATTTTTTATAAATGAAATTTATCAATCTGTAACTATCATACCTCTTTTACCTATTTTTAGACTTAAGGTTTACAAAAGTACCTAACTACGAATTGTAAAACAAACACAATTTCATCTATGTATAACGTTTTATGCGCTCTGACAACTCTGCCGAAAATATTAATTAATTTAATTCAATTACACACAGAAACTATCTTTACAGGTTTCCCCAATGAATTATCCCATTAACATAAGTTAGAGAAAACATTAAATACATAAATTTAAATAATTAAATTAAATTTCAATAATTATCTAGCTTAACCTAACTAATGTCACACTAAAAACATGCAATGTAATTTTAGAAATATCAGTCATATGGTTAATTGATAATCCCCGTGTGGTGCCGGGTTAGAATAGCACCTCCCCCTTTCTTCCCGTGGGTGTCGTAAGAATCGACTCTGGGAAAGGGTTAGTGTATTGTGGGCGATGGGCTAGCAACCTGTCACTGCAATATCACGTTTAACCATCTGGTTACCCTGAAATTGCTAAAGGTGGCACTGGATTTTTGAATTCATGTGCTCTGCCTACCCCTCATGGGAATGCAGGCGTGAGAATTTGTATGTATGTATGTTAATTGAGCTGATTAGAGCTGCTGTTTCTTAGTAGGTAAATGCAGTAGGCTTAGCGCTGCAACTAAACTGCTAAACTACACCTGTCACTTTCTGACACCTCTAATTAGACAGAGAAGGCGACAACGCCCTGCCACGTGAAACAACTGAAAGTCTACGGGGAGGCCTACATCCAACTGTGGATCCTATAGCTAATAATGACAATGATCTTCCTCCGTTCATAAATAGCTTCGTAGTTTCAGAGCACTGAATGGACCCAATATTAACTGCCGGATACAAATGCTATCAAAATTTACTGCTCCCAATATAGATGATACGTATCAGCTGAACTGCACTATATTCTGAACGGTTGACCTACTGCACGGGTTAGACTGTGGCTATGAAGATCATTTCCGGGTCATTTCGATGCTAAATATAATTTTTTATTTCCGTGTGGTGTCGGATTTAGAATAACACCTCTCCGTTTCTTCTGTGGATGTCGTAAGAGGCGACTGAGGAGGGTTCAGGTATATTTTAGGCGACATGCTAGCAACCTGTCACTATCATACCTGCCTACTGAAAACTTGATAAAAATATACGCGTGGCCACTCACGATTTTTGTCTATGTCACGTCTCGTGTGCTCTGCCTACCCCATTAGGGTACACAGGCGTGATTGTATGTATGTATGTACTATGTAGGTACTTTATAAAATGTTGTTTATCCCATTTCTTTCTAGCGTAGAAAAGAACCAAAAGCTGTAACGAACTTTTGGAAACCGTCGATTTTTCACAGAAAAACCGCAGCAACCTTTGAAGCATCCCAAGCAAATGAAGCGGCTGTAAAATATTACTCTTTTTTGAATAAAACACACCCTTCCCTGTGGTCGGAGTACACTGCGCGTTGTAATTATTCTTTTTGAACCTTTTACAAGACCTTCTACAAATCGACTCTTTGTACTGTCTTTTTCCGCACATTTCTGTTAAAGTACGCTCAGACCTACATTTCGTTCATGCTATAATAGATAGAAATATATACCTAATACATGCATACATCACATCAAATAGGGTAGGCAGAGCACGTGAAACGCGACATAGACAAAACCATGACTATTCCACGTTTTGTGGCAACTCCTAGCTTATTTATTAGGTTTTAAATTGGGAGATATATTAGTAACAAGTTGCTAGCCTGTTACCTAAAATATACCTTAACCCATTCCCTTAGTCGCCTCTTACATCCACGGAAGAAAAGGATTGGTATTATCCTAAAACCGACACCACACAGATCTATCGAATCTTATAAAAGAGTGCATTTGAAATATAAACGCACCACCATCCGTAACAAACATTCTAAGCTCTTTACCGGATAATTACGTCCATAATTCCCCGATACCAGTACTTACAACCCTACCACGTTAAGCCTTCCTCATTTAGGTCCCTCTCGAGTGCAGGAAAGCCGCCTAATTGACTGCGACAAGGGCCCTCGTATCTCGGTCGAACTCCTCGGTGATCTGTTGGTCAAGAGTTTGTACTCGAAGAAAATGGAGCCTGTTAAACGTCTTTAAAGGTTTGGGAAGATATTCAGTTGCTGCTATAGGGTTTTCTTTCTGTCCGTAGAGTTGTTTGGATCGAGTGGAAAGGCTTTTAGTAAAACGTTTCGGGTTTGGACTCACCATCGGCCGTGTCACCAGAACGTCTAGTGTAGTGGAAACGATTATGCAGTCGTTAACGAATTCGTTTGCGAGTTATTGCAAAATTGTATGGTAACTGAGACAGCGCCGCCAGCGGAACGATTGCACAACTGCCGCGGTCGACAAGTCTCCATACAATTCCGCGATAACTCGCAAACGAATTCGTTAACGACTGCATGATCGATTTGATTACACTAAGGGTACAGAGCCTCTAGTGTGTTCATTTCGATGGTGCAGTCGTTAACGAATTCGTTAACGACTGCGCCATCGATATGAACACACTAGACGCTCAGGTGTCGTGGTGTGTTGCTGGCAATACTACAATCACGCCTAAGTGGGGCAGACAAATCACACGAAATGTTACATAGACAAAATTATGACTATAACACGTTTCGCACCCACCTAGCATATTTTTATGGTTGTAACTAGTTGACAAGTTGCTAGCGCTAGCCTGTCGCCTAAAATATACCTTAACCTATTTCCTTACTCGTCCCTTACGACATCCACGGAAGAAATGGACAGGCGTAATACTAACCCGCCACGACGCTAGCTTCGAGTAAAAAAAAAGCAATTTCTTGAGACTACTATGACAGCTGTCCCTATAACTTCTGCCAAAACAAAACTCCCATAACCGAGGTATCAAAGCTCTGTCATCTATTCAGAAGCTAAACAATACATTTTTAATTCGCTGTTAATTAGAAAGGCTCGGCCGTCGAGCACTAATTGAAACTGGAGAGGCCTCTGTCTTATCTGTAAGGGACTTGAGGCAGTTGTTCTCAACCTGAGGCCCGTTCGCAGGGGCCGTGAAGTTTCTGAGTCTTTTAAAAACAACTGTTTATAGTTTTGCGATAGCGTTTTTGGGGTTATTTGGCGCTATTTGATATGCTTAGCACGACAAGGCGTGAGTTGAAGCCATAGAGGACAGACCAACTAGAGAAACAATGATGGCCACCCAGTTCCCGTCCGTTTATTTCAACTCACAAACTGTCACAGAAACTGTAAAGAGCCAATAACCATAGAGAAAAAAGCCACTGCGTTACGCGCGATCTTGGGCCGGCGAATAAGAGCACAGCAAACGCCGCCATGCTTTGGCGGAATCGTCTTCGAACAAATTCAGTGACATTAGTACTCTATAGGTTCTGTCCTCTATGGTTGAGGCACTCGCGAAAAAGTCTGTCGCTGTTCCGTCTTATAGAGACGTCAGATAAATGATATCTATCAGATAAATGATGTCTATCCCGCGCGCGAGACCACTCGCGTTTTGTAGATAGTACTTCTAGTTCATATAACACATAAACATAAGCATCGCATCTTTATTCTCAAACGAGGTAGGTAGGTGAAACCCGTGACTATTTCGTAGCCAAGCATAATTTTAGATATAAACATTGATGAAAAGAAAGGGTCTAATCGTGCCAGGTTACTAGCCTGTCGCTTAAAGCACATGTACGTAAAGGTTATATCTTTAGTTTTCCTTACGAGAACCACGGAAGACATGGAGAAGTGTTATTCTAAATCCGACACCACACGGCTTCAACTTTTGTTTTCACCCAATATTGTTCCACTCTTTGGCCCCACTGAGACTGTATAAGTATTAAATAAGAAGTATAATCTTAATTTCTCCGTGAACGGGAAAGTTCCGGAACTTCCACTTTTCCAGTTTTCCCGGAATTCCGAGAAACACAAGTTATGACGCTTTGCCGCCGGGGGAGAGGTATCGGGTTTAAAATCACGAGAAATTGTTGAGATAAAGGGAGTTCATAGCGCGATAATGGACTGCTGTACCAAGCCAGGGATACACTAGGGGACAAATGTGCCGCGACACGTGTCCCCAGCAACGTCGGGCGAAGTAGCGCGACGTTGCCGGACTTCGCTCGACATGTCGCGCGACTTATAATCGCGTATATTCACGTCGCGCGACATGTCGAGCGAAGTCCGGCAACGTCGCGCTACTTCGCCCGACGTTGCTGGGGACACGTGTCGCGGCACATTTGTCCCCTAGTGTATCCTTGACTTTAAGTTGCCGAGATCTAACTTGACAAGAATCGTCAGATGATAGATAGATTCATTTATTACCTTTTGAAAATCACATTACATCTAAAGTACGTCACATATGTAGGTATGTACCATGTACCTAACTCTTTACTGTACGAAAAAACATGACGAAATTAACAAGCACAGAACAATTCAGAAGTACGAATCACGCCACAGCTCTGTTCGTGCGAATGAAGCGCTAAAGACCATCCCGAAACATGTCGAACTAAACTTGATTTAAAACGTGAGTTATCTATATCTTTCATTAGTGTTCTATCTAACTTAAGGAGCACAAATTGAATGTCAGATTAAACTGTAGTTCAACTATCTGGTCCTTCTGGCGAGCGTCAGTTTAGCCGTTGTCTTACTGCGCTGGGCAAAAGGTCCTATCTAGAACTTTTATTTTTTTTGAGTTTAGTTGCCAAAATATCCTGACGACTTTGAAGATTTGAGAATAGCTATAATTTAATTGATTATAACCCTTATTAACTAGATTACACAGATATTTATAAAAATGAATGTCTTATGTCTAAATATCTACACCGTGACGTTGAAAAATATTTACATTTCATCAATTTTTATTTCCTAAACATACTTTATCCGACTATACAACTGGATTTTTCGCATTTCTATACGTTTTGCTTTATGAGCAAAGTAACATTTATGCGACGTACTAAAAATGGCTCGCCAACCTCGTGTTCCAAATTTGTATATAAAATATATACGAATTTATCTATATACAATGATCTTGGTTACACATCTAAGTACATCTTGATTATTCCATGTAGAATTTGACGAATCTCCTTTAATATTATGTAGCTTTACGATTTTATGCGTTACAATTAAGATACTATAGATAAAATAGATAAGTAGCTACAAGTGAAGTGCAGTAATAACTCGTGTCTTATTTCAACAAGACAACTCATATTTTCACTTCAATTTCAATAAATTCAAAAACCGACTTCGTCGATTACATTGCAAGTAAAAAAACAGTATTAATGACTGCGCTTCACGACCTCGCGGGCTGGTTCGGATTACAACAGTAACTCAATCGCCTATCTTGGTAGCAGTTCAACTCATCATTTGACAAGCTCGGTTATTAGCGTAGTCCGAACGAGCCTAGCTTAGTGTGGTCGCGAGTGTTGTGCGCGGCAGCACGGGCACGGGCGGCGGCGGGCCCGGCGCCGCGCACAGGCCCCACTGACCCGTGCCCGTGCTTGCAGGATGCACGCCGTCGGCCTCCACTCCGCGCTGGCCATCCGCCGCGAGCGCAAGCGGCGCGCCGAGCAGCAGCGCGCCAAGGAGCGCCGCTACTCGCTCCAGTCCACCGAGTCGGGCGTCACCTCGCCCCACTGCTCCACCGGCAGCCTCGAACGCCGCCGGTACAAGAACACCCGCGCCGCCGAAAATGAGGTCGTCTCCTCCGTGGGCATGCTCCACCTCGGAATCGTGTTCCTCGTCCTCGGATTCTTCCTCATCGGCTCCGGTTGGTTACCAGACAACGTCACCTCCTGGAGCAGCATCGGCTCCGTCAGCTGGTTCAACGAGCTCGTCTGTTCGGGGTTATTTGCGCTTGGAATAGGCATTTTCCTCATCGTCCTGCACAAATTCTTGACTAAGAGCGAGGAGGATGCGTTGGAGGATTACGTGCAGCGACAGCTGACGCGCTCGCGGTCCGGGCACCGCTTGGAGCGCGACGCAGAGACGGGCGGAATGCACACCAAGCATGGCAGACGCGCGCGGGCGGCTGAGGTCTTACCGGATACTATCACGGAGACGTATACGGAACCGGCCGCGGACCGTGCGCACGGGTTCGTGAATGCACTAGCGATAAACGGCGACGCGCTGCGGGAGTCCCCGCTCGAGCAGATCGTGGAAGAGGATTGCTCGCTGGCGTCGGAGTCGGAGAGACGGCTGGGCAAGTTCAACCGCGATACGTACTCCACGCCGTCGGTGGCGCCGAGCCTCAGCCCCGGCTCGCCGTCCGACACGCGCGAGCTGCTCTCCGACGGCAGATACCTCATCATGTCGCGGATGTGAGCGGTCCCGTATTGCGACTCGAAAATTCTTAGTGCCACCTGAGTAGCCCCGATTAATTTGGCCGGGAGTTCGGTGAGGCTTGCCGTTCGATCCCTTGTTTGAAGTGGACCTGTGCGTGCGGGCTGCGGCGTGCGGGCGTGCGCGCGGCGTGCGGCCGTGCCGCGCTGCCCGCTGTGTGGCTTGTGCGCTTGCGACTGCTGGCAGTGGCCGCTACTATATACTCCTCATTCTATATTTTAACGGACGGACCAACTCTCGGTAGATTTTAGTGTTAAGTCGAAATACTTTTAATCTTTCATAGTTGCAAACGAACTTCCACGTCGAAATTGATCGGATAAATGCTGCGTTCGACTGAAAAGCGAAAAGCGGTTGCAACTGCAAGAGACGTTTGTACGTATATTGAATTATTATCGATTGTCTATGGAAATCCACATGTATTGGCTTGAGACTGATTGTTATTATACTGTTCTTATACCCAACGGTTTTACACGATATTATTTTGTTTCTTAACTCCTTTGACCTGTTTTCTTTACCGTTTACACTTAGTACTTTATATTCTTGATAGTAAATGGATCTACTTTCGAGTTTCGTTTACCAATTGTAACTTTGTAAATTAGCATTTTATCCAGTTTGTAATAACGAAAAAACTTTTCTCTTAAATTTTAAATCTTATAAAGTGTAATAGCCCCTTTTTCTAAAAACCACATTCAAGTGCCAAAATTCATAGGGCATGTTTTTCATTGGGAAATTCCACGACAATCAAACTGATCTCGCGTTTGTTTTCACTGTGATTAACTGCATTTGTAAGGTTGTACGTAATTTAGTTTTACCCACCGTTTCAATAATTAATTTGGTTGTGGCTGTGAAAAAACCCAAATTAATGACGAGTCGTCAATATAGGTATCGTAATTTTATTTATTATAGTGACAATGATATTAACGTAAGCTTACAACACGAGCTTAGCTTCACCATGCTCAAATTTTAATATTATTATAGTTTCTTTCAACTTTCCCTCTCCTACTAGTATTTTCAAAGTCCTTTTTAATCTCTTGCAGATGGATGTGATAAAACCAACGCCTCTGTACTAATATAGTCTGTGCCCTCTCTCTTACAACGAATCTAAAAACAATTATGATTTAGTTGCTTTCCAATATCTTTGTGTTATATTTTCAACAGGAGCTCGGATAGATAAATATTTGTACAGAGGATTATCTTGTTGTTTTACCTACAGTTAGTACAAATAACACTCTTATATATTTAAAGAAACAATCCATAAAATATCACGCCACGTCATCGTGTGTCAAAAATTAAAACGTAATCCAAAAGTAGAACAAAATGTGACAAAAATATTTTTAAAAAGTGTGGCGTGATTTTGAAAGGAGTAAAAGTGTAAGTGCACTTAAGAGCTTTTACTGTTTTTAGTATCAATTTCCTTAACAATCTAAAGCCGTAACAAAGAACACCAATCCTCAATTTTATCGCATCACATTTGCCGTGTATAGTTTTTTGGATTCCTAGATTTAAGTCTAAGTCTAAGTGCTGTCTATAAGCATTGCCTTATTACTAACTATTTCACAAATTGTGTGATTGTATGAGCACATGTGTTAATTATGTATTTATAATCAAAGGGAAATATTAAAAAGTGAATGAAATTATGGAAATACCCAAATGTACCACAGAACGTAAAGTTGCTCGAAAACTTACTTATTTTACTAAATAAATGTTACAGGGATCTTGAAAAACAAAAAAAACTGCAGGCCACCACTAATCAACATAATAAGCAAAATCAACTTAGCATGTTTTTCTTGATTTGTATCTCATCGATGTACAGAAAACACATAGGTACAAACTTATGATTGAGAATTGTCTAACTTCGATGAGGTACAAAAAATGCAACTTCATTAGCAAGAAAAAACTTCCTCATAGCAAACTGTTGTAAGTCACTTTTTAATATTTTTCCAGCGTGAAGTCTCATGCGAAATTGGTCCTTTCTCCTTAATAAAAAATTGTCTCTCAGAGGGTCAAAGAGGCAGAAATAACCGAAGAGTATAATAGTTGATTAAAAAGCTATTACCGGCCTCTTGCAGCGAGATAGTACAGTTAAGATAAGCTGTCTTTTTATAAGCATAAAAAACAGTTTACGAGAATATTCCAATATAAAAAAAACACTATTTCTAACTTTACATTATTGCATAATATAAATTTACCTTGCCCAAAAATGCTTGGAATTTAACTGCCAGCCTCTGAAATGTTTGTTATACTGCACATTTTAACAATCTGAATAACTTGACACCAGAGTAATGTAAATTACGTTTATAGTTATTTATAAATCTTTAATGTTGTTAAATTCAGGCAAAACGTTATAAGTATTTAAGTAGTTCAATGTTTTGAGCCCAGAAGATAAAGTAAGGACCAATGTTAATGTGGCTTGTCGATGTCATTCATATCTATCTCGGTGTCTAGTCTCCGCTAGCTTGTGTGACGACGTTACTTGTATAAACTAATTCTACACGCGATCAGATGTATTGAAATAACACATAAAGTACAGAGATTATAATACGAGCATAGTCTTTTGCCCGTTTTTGTTGGCAAAAGGGAACTAAGTTGGATTTGAAATTTGAAACACCGGGATTGAAAAACCGTTGTCAATTGTATCTTGCAGTGTTAATAGTGTTTTGCCTCAATTGAAATCACCAAGGTATAAGTTGAGTTATCAACAAAATTTCGACGTTGCGTTAAGTTTTGGCGCGTCAACGTATTGTTTTAAAAGTATTGTATGCACAATTGCATAGTTTTCAGGAAAAGTTTACATTTACTTCAAAATTGTTGATTCAGATTACGATTATTTGGATTATGAAATTTATTACATGTTCATTTTGAGTAATTGCCAGAATTTATAGCTGTAAGCAAACAGTCTGTCAAACCTATTTTGAAATATACAAACTAAAATATTTTTTCAATGTACCCGTCATGAAAATGTTAACTGTTGCTGTTGATTCTTCCGCCACGTCGTCATGATAATGTGCTCTTATAAGTTTTACAATTAATGTTATGAAAATTTTGAACTGACAGAGAGAGAATGATAACTATGCGCTTTCTTAAAATACGTGAGACTTAGAATTTATTTATTTCCATTTGTAGAGTTCTATTTTCCTGCAGATTGTGTCTACCATGGGGCTGTTAGCGAGAACCGCTTTGTGAAGGATTTCAACATTTCAAAAGTATTTTGCACAACAAGCTTCACATTCATAAAAATGATGATGGGTGCAATTAAAAACCAATTTTTAAAAGCTTTCATTAAGTTTCACCTGTCCAGATGTTTGTTTGTTTGTCTGTAATCTAATTTTGCAAGTTAAAATTTGATTCACTAACCCGGACACCGATTAACTTGAAATTTGGCACATTTACTTAAAATGGATGACTGAAGTACAGTTGAAAAAGGACAATCAGGTTAGTCAATTTGCAATCGAATTCCAGTCCAGTTTCGATGAATTCGCATTTGTTGTATCTATTTCTTCGACAGCTGGAACATTCGTGAATTCTTACAATCAATTGTTGATTAGTTTCATTTACTTTAACTATGAAATAGTGTGTTGAAAACTCTTCAACGCTCCCGGCTACGCCAAACCCATGGTAGAGACTTTATCTATTGTTAGTAGAAAAATGTCAATACAAAATGCACTTAGTAGTTATAATGTCATAGAAGTTATGAATATAGAGATTGCACATGTTGATGATGAAATTTCTTGTGCCTACACTACTTTTATACTTAGGTATTTTAATAGGATAATTCGATTTGATTATATTCGCTATTTGTATTTAATCATCACTTGTAAATACTTCATTCGTAATCGTAAAGGACACGTTTAAATTTACACGTATTTATCTCTGCGGAAGCAATAATATTTGATCTTTATTATGTACAAATATCTCATTGAATAGCTGCAGTTGGCGCAGTTCTAGTTCATGTCATGGTAACTGTTACTTGGCAAAAATACTTAATAATATACAATTCATGTGCTAAATTGTCAGGTTTTGCCTGTTTTCTCCTGATAAATGCAAGTGCTGCGCTGACTATAGCAAGTCCTTCTAAAGTAACGGTGTATTATTACTGCCAGTATTGCTTGCTTTTAGTAGGTTTTCTTACGGCGAGCTTTTCTTTATAAGTTCTACACGAAATTACAAAAAAAAATGGGATATCGATCAATTTTTTTTGTAGCTTTGTATCATAATATCTAATCTGGGTTTAGTTTTATGACAAATTCAAACAATGGCCTTATTTACATAGAAACAGTAAAGTAACAATTAAACATCATTAAAAATATTTACAGCAAAGATGTCTGATAGCACGCCGTCAAAAAAACAATTATTGACTTATGCCATTGTTCGCCCAAACTAAAAGTAAAACGGCTGGCAGAATAACAGCGTGCTTACGAACTTCTAATTAATGTCCCAAATTTTATACAACATAGATGTTTTTAATTAAGTATTTGAATGTCGCAATCTTCGTCGTGTATCGCTCAAACATGTTAGGTGTGTTTTATTTACTGTTTCGATGTCGTGAACATTTATGAACGCTTTTGCGCAATTTTACAAGTTCTTTATATTATTGTACGATACTGTAACCGCCATTGTAGATTTTTGACAGGTAAAAAGTCATATCACTAGTGACAATCTGACATTTGTCATTTTTCTTAGCTAGTCGTTAGCTGAATTGAATATTAGCTAATCTACGAACTGATATGTGTCAGATTGGCTTGAGGTCCTACTTTAAATATCTAGAGATTAGTTATTGCCAGGATGTTCTTTATATATTAAAACTTGATATCAATTGAAGTATTGAAATCATGTGCTAAATATATAACATTCGCAATTCATTTTCAAATGAATGCTTTCCATTACAGACAAAAGATTAAACAAAAATAGACGACATAGAATAGATTATACGCAACTGGAAATACTTAGTTACTATGAGTAAATGATTACATATTTTTTGTATTTTGTTAGTCTTTTTGATCTGTTCAAAAATGTATGGCACCATGTGTAACAATATAGTATAAACAAAACACTAAGCAATATCAGAATTTAACTACAGATATTCACAGACCTCAAATTTGTATACTTTTACGAAATATTTACCTATAAAGTAGACCATTCCCTATACAAGATGCCAATTTATTTACGGACAACTCAATTGAATTCTTCTTCTTGTTTTACAAAGATGAGACAAGACTAAAAAAGGGGTGAAGGAGGCAAACCTACAGTTTCTTACCACGCGTTTTTCCCTCCAGCCCTATAACGTTTTCGTTTCCAGTCCCTACAACATTTTACACTCCACCCCCTATATTTTACCCCTCATCCCCTACGTTTTCTCCTATACCCCCACACTGTTTTCTCTTTCACCCCCTAAACCTTTTCACCCGGTCTCAGAGTAGTAAAACTAGAAGACTTTAATTCAGTTGTCCACGTAACCAGTGAAAGTAAATTTTACAGCAATTTATGAGCAGCATTGTTCGTTAAAAGTTAATTAGGACTAATCATCGAAATACTGGCCGTAACTTTTTTTTACTATGCTGAATCTGAAATCGCTGATTTACTATCATTGTACACAACATACCTTGTGTCAATAGTAAACATAATGACCAGTCTTAGTTTGACGTGTGTGTCCATATGTCTGGAAAGTTAGCACATTAACATATATCCCCTATGTCTTTTTCTTTCATGCTTAATTAAAGCGGGACAATTTTTTATATGCATAGGGGATAAAAATTAACGTGCTACCATAGCAGGGCTTAAATAAATTGTAAATTAGACTGGTCATAAAATTGGCGCAAGCTACAAGTGTAAAAGTTGTATAAATAAACGTCTTGCCTAGGCCTCAAATTTCTATGATAATCAGTGATACTATGAAGTAAGCAGCACAAATAATATTGAAGTTATACCCATAAAGACACAATACAGTATTTCCGTAGCTATTTTAATTAAGAAATTTTTAATATTACGATTCAAATACTACCGTCAAAATGAGAAAGTGATTCGATTTTTTTTTCAAACGACAAACTGCCAGTTAGTCGTCTGTAAATATTCTATTGCGTTATAAGGTACGTTAATACAATTCTTGGAAAATTTAAAATTTGTGAGTTACTCGCTTTCTCCGTTCGGCGGCTTTTACCTCGATCACGCGTCATCCACGTAAGGCGATTTGTTTCACTCAATTTATTACACTTATTATTAAACTACGATTATTAATTATTGTATTGTTTTTATTACTTTCCACGGCGAACCTAAAATATTTATCCTCATCATATTTTATTACGTATCGTCCTCGACATCAAAGTAGCCAAGATTTTTGTAGTGGTGGTAAGTTCAAGCGTAGCATTTTCCAGGCAAAATCTTCAAAAAAAAAATCCTAGTTATGTTCCGGTAACTATAGGTAGCCCATTATTTGGCAGCGTATAAGAACCATACCGAATCCATACGACTATCTTTTCGTAATTATTTACAGATGTTTTATGGGATGAAATGACAATAAGGCGCTGCGCAGACGACAGTGTTTTGTGCGCGCAGCAATAAATTGTCTGAATGGCGCGGTGACAGCTTCCAGGAATTTCCATTCAGAGTTTCGTAGAAAATGTCAGCGTGAATGGCGAGAATTTATTGCTGCTCGCACAAAACTCTGTCGTCTGCGCTGCGCCTAAAGCACAGCTTAAAAATCTGTCAAAAGGGTTAACATTTTGTTTGCCACTTGACAAATTAGTGTCGAATGCGTTAAATTCAGTATTTAAATTAGTATTTCAGCCACTTATAAACTAACTATGATAGTTAATTTTAATTAAAACAAATTGCACTGCCTATTGCAAACAATCATACCAAGCCTTGGAACCAAAGTTTGTACAATGAAGTCAAAATTATTTGTAACATTGAGTTTTTTATATATGTCAAATAAAAATGTTCAATAACAACCACATGATTTATAAAGAAAACTCGCTAAATATTTGGGTAGTTCTTGAGAATTATCATTCCCCTGGCTATAGTTATTTAAAAAAATATCGATCAATTTGCAACTAAATACGATTTTGATTAATGCGTAATAACGCCCGTTTAATAAGCACCACTTTCTGATAATATTTCTATAATTAACCCAAAATCATAGTTATTACGACACGCCAGGGGAATGATAATTCTCAAGAACTACCCATTTACAAAAGAGCAACATAATTAAGCACTGACACACAGATGACATTGTTATAATGGTTAGTAAATAAAGATGTACAAGCACTCTGTGGTGGTTTGCGTCAATGCGGCTTTTCTAGTTAGTCGAAGTATCTAGTAGTGAAATAACGTAACTTAATAATTTTAAACAAAAAAACCCGACTTCAAATTAGCAATATTTTGAAACTATTCTGTTTACTAAATGTAAATTCTTGATTTCATCAACAAATTACCGAAAACGCCGTACACCTCCATATAAAATTTAAAGAGTTCCCTCGATTTCTCCAAGATTCCATCATCAGATCCTGGTTTCGTGCCAATGGGACCAATTTTGAGTTATACCCTTTCGATAAAAAAAATAATTGAAAATCGGTTCACGGGTCTCCGAGATATCGAAAAACATACACACAAAAAAAAAAAAAAAAAAAATAGGTCGAATTGAGAACCTCCTCCTTTTTTTTGAAGTCGGGTATAAAGTCATAGAAACTCTTGAATATAATTTAAATAATCTCTCGCCATCACTCCACGTTTGCTTATTGATCAAAAGCGAAAAGGGTAGGTACAGAAATGCAGAATTTTTACAAGTATGTATTACATACATACATATTCTCACGCCTGTATTCCCAAGAGGGGTAGACAGAGCACATGAATTCAAAAATCCAGTGCCACGTTTAGCAATTTCAGGGTAACCAGATGGTTAAACGTGATATTGCAGTGACAGGTTGCTAGCCCGTCGCCCACAATACACTAACCCTTTTCCAGAGTCGACTCTGTGTTTACAAGTATTAGATATGAAATAATGAAAAATAGGAATACCTAACTCACGTCCGATTGGGTAATCGTTAACTACATAAGTGTTCTAATCATACATAAATACATAGATCTGTTTTGAAACCTAAAATTATGCTAGAAGTGGCTGCGAAGCGAGAAATAGTCATGATCATGGTTTTGTCTATGTCACGTTTCGTGTGCTCTGCCTCCACATTTAGTAACACAGGCGTGATTGTATGTATGTTGCTTTGTATGTATGTATAAATGGACGAAAGAATCGCTGCGTAGACAAACCTCTTTCATTCATCGCAGCTGCTTCTAGCATAGTTTTAGGTCTAGCATAATTTAGAGATACAATAGTGACAAGTAGCCAGGCTGTTGCCTAAAATACACCCAAACCTAAGCCTCTCACGACATCCACGGAAGAAATGGAGAGGCGTTATTCTAAACCCTACACTACACGGCACAGTAAGTACCTACGTCTAGTGTGTTCATTTCGATGGTGCAGTCGTTAACGAATTCGTTTGCAAGTTATCCCAAAATTGTATAAAGCGAGACAGCGCCGCCTGCGGAACGTTTGCACAACTACCACGGTCGACAAGCCTCCATACATCATCATCAGCCTATATACGTCCCACTGCAGGGCACAGCCCTCCTCTCAGTATGAGAGGGCTTGGGTGATAGTTCCCACGCGGGCCCAGTGCGGATTGGGAACTTCACACACAACGTTGAATTACTTCGTCGCTGTGTGTAGGTTTCCTCACGATGTTTTCCTTCACCGAATAGCTCGTGATAAATATCAAATTTGATATCGCACATAGAAATATCTAAGCCTCCATACATTCCGCGACAACTCGCAAACGAATTCGTTAACGACTGCACCATCGAAATGAATACACTAGACGCTCTGTACCATGTAGGCGCAGCGCAGACGACAGTGTTTTGTGCGATCGAGTCTGCGCAGCAATAAATCCTCTGAATGGCGCGCCTGACAGTTCCACGAAACTCTGAATGGAAATTCCTGGAAACTGTCAGCCCGCCATTCAGAGAATTTATTGCTCCACAGACTCGATCGCACAAAACACTGTCGTCTGCGCTGCGCCTTAGAATGTCCTATTTCCGACGCTCGACACGCTCTGCCACTGAAACCCTCAATTTTTTACAACTCTATTTTAATTAACCTCGTTCATTTAAATTTCATACGCCGCGGGCTGAACCCCACGGAAATAAAAGAATTTAAACCAAGATGGCCGTCAAGTTGGCACGAAAAATTAATTAAGCACATTCCTGGCAAAGTGATTAAAGTAGGGCTGCCACTAATAAAATAACACAGCGGTTTAAAGGGAAATATGAGTGCTGCCACTAATATAAAGGGGCGTTTGGCGGGTTGAGCCAAATCTCATCTAATCTCACGTTGGAGGGGGGGGGTTCACGGCAAATATCACGCAATTTTTTTTTTTGTTTGAAACAAAAAAACTACTATTTTGGCCCATTTAATAAGGATTTAAAAACCGACGTGTGGAGTGGCGCTTTATATTTGATACTTCGAATGTATCCGAACGAAAAAAAAAATTTCACTGTTTTTTCTTTTTTAAAAGATGTAAAAAAAAGTTTACTTTTTTTTCTTTTTACTATAACAATCCAACGCGTTTATGTCAGAAACCAGCATTTTGAAAAATCTCACGTGAGATTAGGAGGTGGGTGAGGGGGTTGAATAAAATCTCACGACATCTCACCAGAGGGGAGGGAGGGTCAAAAAATAAAAAAAAAACACCTCACGTAATTTATGGACGCCCCCTAACACGACACGGGTTCAAATGGAAATATCAGCGATCCGTGTGGTGTCGGATTTAGAATAACACCTCTCCATTTTATCCGTGGATCTCTTGAGAGGTGACTAAGGAATTAGGTGAAATAATTTTAGGCGATAGGCTAGCAACCTGTCACTATTTTTCCGGCCAACTTAAAATCCAAAAGAATATGCTAGAAGTGGCTGCGCAACGTGAAATAGTCATAGTTTTGTGTATGTAGCGTTTCGTGTGCTCTGCCTACCCCATTTGGGAATACAGGCGTGATGTATGTATGAAGCCTTGGAGGGAAATCGCCGTCGCCGAAGTCACAAAAATTGCTGGGCCACTTAAAACCTCTTTTGAACTAAATTAAGGCTTGATGACTGGTTACATCTTTTAATAATTAAAAAGTAAGTAAAATTACTAAAAAAATAGCTGTTTTTTTAAGTTTAACGTATTATTTATGGGTAGGTATAGTAGTTATTATTGTAACTTTATTTCGTATGGTTTAATATTTTATGTAGCTGCAAGAACCCTTCTATAAGTGAAGGCCTAATGAATTATAAATCGGCATCGAAAATTAATTACGCATAACGTCATAGGTTCTTTTATTCATCATAATCACAATTATATCACTGCTGAGCATAATTCGTATAAAAGTGACAGGTTAGTAACCTGTCACCTAAAGCATATCTAAATCTATAGGCGGCGACTGACTTGTAACATTTCGGTGTAATGTAACATGTAACATGGACGGCCGAATAGCCCAGCGGTTAGAGAACCTGACTGTGAAGCTTAAGGTCCCGGGTTCGATCCCCGGTCGGGGCAGATGTTTGTATGATGAATATGAATGTTTGCTTTCGAGTCTTGGATGTTTATCTATATATAAGTAAGTTTATGCGTTGTCTAGTACCCATAACACAGGTTTACCTAGTTTGGGACTAGGTGATTGGTGTAAATATTGTCCAGTGATATTTATATTTATTTATTTATTTATACAACACGAGCATTACAACAGTCAGTGCAGCGAGCCGAGCCGCTCGACGCGAGCACCGCGTGCTCCACTCGGCTGTCGGTTGTACGCGAATCCCTTTGAGCGTTCGCCGCCGCCGCGCCGTGTAATTGTAATGTAACACGTTCGCCGCAAACGATACATTACAAGCAAATGTTACAAGTCAGTCGCCGCCTTATTATTTCCTTTGGCAGCTTTTACAATATTCACCGAAGAAATGAAGAGGAGTTATTCTAATCCGATACCACACAGACTAATTCATGAATAGATTTATTGTCTTACCTTATAAATACCATTCAGGATAATATTAGACTTTTATTAACGGTCAAATCCTCACACATTTTTTAGTATACACGCATGGCGTCACCGCAAATGGCGAAACCGTTTGTTTTGGGAACATTATAATATAACAAACAGTGATAAGTAATATTGTTATTGCCATAATAATTTCCAACCTTTGGATCTCTGAGAAAAAAAAATGTGCGTTAAATGTCTAATGTTATCTGAATGGACCATATTATTATATATTGGTAAGAATTGCAGCCCTGGCGAGTTACTACTTACATACATACCTACATATTCTCACGCCTGTATTCCCATGAGGGGTAGGCAGAGCACTTGAATTCAAAAATCCAGTGCCACGTTTAGCAATTACTACTTACTACGTCTAAATGCGTTTCACACTTAGGTGGGTATTTAGCTGGTTGTGTCGTTGTTTTCTGCCATAGATATCATTAATTTAACTAAAAATCAACGGTTCAGTTTAAGTTCCTTAACAGATGTACGTTTCATAGCTTACGCGAAGAAAATCTCTTAACAGCCATTGCTTTGATACCGTTTAGGTATTAAGAGCTAAATTTGGCAGAGACAATCTTTAGACCCTGAGTTAGGACGTAGGCTACCTTTTATTGCGAATAAAAAGGTAATGCTCAAAATAACTATTCCACGCGGACGAAGTCGCGGGCACAGCTAGTAGGACTATATATCCAGGCTAACGCTAGGGTCTGACCTAGATCCATCTGCAAACACTAGATTTATGCGTCCTATCGCGGACAGAATAATAATACAAAGATAAGACGCCCTAGAATGATGAAGGGATATATTCCAATAGAGGATTTAGACGGGAATAAATGATCGGAGTAACTATGTAGTACGTATGTTTGTAAGATAAACGTCCCTGTGCTCGACACTGACCCAATACTTGGCACTTGCAACCTTATGTCATAGTAAGACAGGTGACAGATGGGTGTCATCTACTGGGCGTTGAGGCGTCGAGCATTGGTACTTTTACCTTACAATCCTTTGTCGAAAAAGCACATAATAATGTCCGTGGCAGTTATAGCAGATATTTCATGAGGACTACACTGTCTACGAAAACGTCACTTTTTGGTGTTCAGAGCGTCTAGTGTAATGAAAACGATGGTGAGTTCGTTAACGAATTCGTTTGCGAGTTGTCGCGGAATGTATGGAGACTTGTCGACCGTGGCAGTTGTGCAAACGTTCCGCTGGCGGCGCTGTCTCGCTTTCCATACAATTTTGCGATAACTCGCAAACGAATTCGTTAACGACTGCACCATCGAAATGAACACACTAGACGTACAACGAATTCGTTAACGACTGCACCATTGATTTGAACACACTAGACGCTCAGGTGACATCTTGTACATTGACATTTTTTACTAATCTGATCCTTTATCCTGGACGTGCGGCCATAGATATGAGGCTCATATTTGGTGGAAACACTTAATCAGGTATAAGCTATCCTCCTATACCTATATTAGGGTTTGGGAATTCCCGACAAGTTCAAAGTCCCGGGACACGAGACAGCCTACGCTCAAAGTCCCGGGAATTCCCGGGACTTCGAGACTTTTTGTTTTTCTTAGTGGGGCTTTCGTAAAACTGTAATTAAGTCAGTTTTTTGTGTAAAAATTGTACATACATACATACAATTACGCCTATGAGCCCAAATGGGGTAGGCAGAGCACACGAAACGTGATATAGACAAAAGTATGATTTTCTATTTCACTCTTTGCAGCCACTTTTTCATAATTTTAGGTTTGATAACAGATGGAAGAGGTAGTTTAATATGAAATGTTGCGAGCCTGTCGCCTAAAATATCATCATCATCAGCCTATGTACGTCCCACTGCAGGGCACAGGCCTCCAAAATTCAAAAATTCAAAATTCAAAACTTTATTTATGCAAATAGGCTCCTAAGAGCACTTTTACACGTCATTTTTGCTTTTACCAGCGCTTCGGAAAGACCATCATTGCCAAGAAGAATGCGCCACAAGAAACTTGGCAGAAAGTCATTTTTTCAAAAAAAGTTAATTACAAAAAAAATATATATATATATCTATATTACAAAAAAAAAAAGTAAAAATTTACATA